>JAREIS010000206.1:2342500-2395441 GCA_030060385.1 Muscicapa striata striata
TACTGCTCCAAAGCAATTTGGGAGTTAGCATAATTGAATGCACAGTGTTATTCCCAGCAGCACAGGGTGCAAGCAGACCTTGAGAAGTCAGGTGTGGTGGCTGATGTTTTCAGTGACATCTGCAGAGCTTTTGCCCTTGCTTCTTTTTAAGCATTTCCACCACTGACTGGAGTTCTGCAGCAATATTTAACATTTGGATCCTTTCCTTCCAGTCTCATGCCCCAAATTTTGCCATAATAACATGAAAAGAAAGTGAGACCTCGAGGGTCTCCATCAGACACACACAACCAACACTTGATTAGGACACCCCTTCTTGCTTTTCAAGCTCCTTGGGGAAGACAGTTCAGGAGAAGGTCAAATTATAGAACCACAGAATGGTTTTAGTTGGAAGGGACCTTAGAGATCTTGTTCCAACCTGCCTGCCAAGAGCTGGGACATCTTTCACTAGAGCAAGTTGCTCAAAGTCCCATCCAGCTTAGCCTTGAACACTTTCAGGGATGGTGCATCCACTGCCTGACTGGGCAACCTGTGCCACCCTCACAATGAAGAACTTCTTCCTAAAACCTGACTTAAACTCGCTGTCAGTCAGTTTAAAACAATCACCGTTGTCCTATCACCACATGTCTTTTTCAAAATTCCTCTCCAGCTGTCTTAGAGCTTCTTAAGGTACTAAAAGGGATTCTAAGATCTCCTTGAAGCCTTCTTTTCTCCAGGCTTAACTCTCTCAGGTTGATTCTATAGTAAAGGTAGTCCAGTCCCCTAGGAATCTTCATGGCATTCCCTGACCTCCCTCCAGAGAAAAGAAACAGGTGACAAATGCAAGTGTTACAGTGGTCTTACAGTCACAAATATCGATAGTAAATATAACAAATATGTGAGGAAAAAGTTTAATCTATCAGTGGTAGGAAATAGGAGCATATGAGCAGTGATGAGACTCTGTGACTGCTGCTTCCTAAAGCACACAAATTATGACTGTCCTTAGCATTCATGACACAAATTATTTCTATAAATGGTCACCAACATCAGAAGAAATGGGATCTTGTAAATACTATGCACTCCATAATCTAAGGAATAAATAAGTTAATAAATAGGAGAATGCACTTTATGAAAAAATAATAAATAACTCTCATTGTTTTCACTTAAAAAAGAGCAAAAGTTTGTTGCTTTTATGAAATGTGGGAGGTTAGCTTCTGATGAAAAATCTAAATATTTTTTGAAATTCATAAAGATCAGAAACATTAATCATAAGAGTTCACGTTTCTGATAAATATTTAAGTGTGCAAGGCAGAACCACCAAGAACAGTAAATACTTTATAGCTGGCACTTTGTCAAAACTATAAGTGGTTCTGCCTTTGAATTTTACATCATCACTAAATTTACAGTCATTTTATAAGTGGCACAAGACAAGAATTACTTTTTTCTAAATCTAAACCAAGTAATAAATCTAACATCAGGATTCCTCTTATTGTCCGTTATCATCTGATGACAATGCCTTTTACCTTCATTGTCTTGACAGAAATATGATATGTAAAATCATAATGTCACATCACTCACTATGATTTAACACTAGCCAGCCCATACCATTTTAATCAATCAACATTGTCGCTTTTTAGTGTAATGATTTTCTGGTGGATTCCTTGTGTTTAATATGATATATATGTCTTATCAGCAGTTGATTTACTATTTCATTTCAGAGTCTAACAGCTTGGAAGGCCATTCTTGCCTCCTTCAGACACCACTGGAATTGGAAAACAAGCATTGTTTCAGGTAATACTCAAGAACTAATTGTGGAAATCAGCTGGAAGATATGAAACTTTTACTTTTACCACAAGCCTGGTGCTTAGGGAAAAGAAAGACAGGAAAGCACTAGGAAATAAAGGAACTAAGCAGTACAGCACAAGCAGTTTTTTTTTTTTTTGTCTTTTTGTCTTCATTGTACTGAAATGAGCACAGGCATCCCTAATTGGACAATGTTATTGCTGAGTTCCACAGTTTGGTCTTAAAACATTCTGAACTGTGCAGAAGGTTTCTCTGAGGAAAGGAGCTCTTTCCATTATGTTTCACTGCATATTATATATTTTTTTATTTATTATTCACAGAGGGCTAATGCATTTATTTCTCAGACAATTTCAGGAAAAACAATTATTTGTTGTAAAGGACTCTTAAACACTACCCAGAATATGACTGGAACAGCCCACCTACATTGGAACACATCTTTACATTAGGCTGTTTCAAAGCACAGATGCTTAGAGCTGTCAAAGAATACTAAAGCAACAAGTTTAACAGAAAAATTTTGCTTTCACATTCTGTTGCACAATACTGGGAAGACTATACACTCATGAATGGAAAAATACACATGTTCAGGTAATATTTCAGAGTAACAAGTTCCTTTTAAGAGTCCTCAGTCAGTTAATGTTTGACAACGTATGTAAAGATGTAAAATTTCAAGTCGCAAAATCACACTAAACTCAATAGATTTAGCACTTTTCATTCCTCAGGACCAATTAGCCCTCTCTTAGTGACAGATAAAGAAACAAAGGTAAGACAAATGGTGAGGCAAATAGTGTTCATGGGAAAAAGTGACATTTAAGTTGCATCACAGATCATGCAGCTAACTGAGAAGACATGAAGGCTCTTTCATCAGTTTATAAGTGGGTAAATTCTCAATATCCTACTGAAGATCAGAGAAATTGAAACATCATTTATTTTCCTGTGAAAGAAATAAAAATATTTAGGAATTTTTTTTTTTTTTTTTTTTTACCATAAGACTCATTTTTTTACAATAAGAAAGTGTAAAATGCCCTTGTCAGCTGCAATTTGATTTTACTTTTACTTTTACTTCTACAGTGTCTGGAGACAAATGAATTCTCTCATAATCCCTACCTTTTTATTTTTAATTATTCTCTTTATAAAACATCACAACAATGGGACAAAAACAAGTTATAAATTACCAAGATAATTTTCCCAAATATAAGAAAAATGTACTGAGAACATCTCAGGCCATAGTCCACCTTTCTTTCGGGAAAAGATCTTTTATCTTCCACCAAGAGATATTCATCAGGCATTAAATGCCATCATGTTTTGCATTTCTTGTTTTATTACATTTAAAACAGTCTGTATCAATGGTATGTCTTCCATCTAAGTTCTTTCTCTGGCCCTCAGGAATAATCATCTAGTCCTTTTTTTTCCAGTCTCCAAATTCTCTGCAAATCTGTTAGTGGAAAGGCACTCATCTGTGGTGTCACAGTGGTCTTCTGGTACAACAGACTTGGTTCTTGCATGTTGGACATAATCAATGTAGCAAAAGAACTGCAAGAGCCTTAATTAAATTCTCATTAATACAAATTCCCCTTTTCCTTACGTATTTTACACCTCTTGAAGCAAAGTTTCAAGCAGGACAAAGGAAGTAATACTCAGCTGCAAAATAACAGTTGTTGGAGCTTTGGGAGATGTGGGAGTAAACAGAATGATAAGGCAATATAGGAAGAAAATAATAGGAAATACTAAGAAAATAGTGGGAATTTTAGTGAATTTAACTGCCAGTGTTGAGAAGTCAGATTTTTTTTCCCCTTGTAGTGAAACATTCACTCAAGCCATAATTTATAGCTGCTGCATGCAGGTACAATTTGCACCTGGATACCCCTGAATGCAGGGCAAGAACACCCTGACCTCCAGCACACTGCTGCCCTTCACAGTCACCAGATATTGCTATTTGATGCTGATGTTCCTTGAACAATCACCTACGGAAAAACAGATTTGGAAAAGAAAGTACAAGCTATAACAGAAGCATGTGGATTATCTCTTTCACAAATTCTTTTTTTTTTTTTTTTTTTTTTTTCTTGTCCTTTTAGAATGATAGAATTTCACAGTAAGAATCACTTCACTTCATAAACAGTCTATATTTTTAGCTACCCATCACACAGAAAGATAAAAACCTTGAGGGTTATTTTTATATGATCAGGTTCTTGTCTAATCTTCTGTAGTAGACTTCTTTATCTTTCTCCAGAGTCTTTAGTCCACTCATAGACTCAGTCAGGACAGGAGTCTGATCAGGTACAGTAATTCCTACCATAAACAGCACATTGCCATACCTCAGATATAATTACTGACTTGGGAATGCAGAAGAAAGACACTTCTCCCCTGACCCTGAGGATAAATCTACTGCCAAAACCCTCACCATTTTCTCAGGAAGGAGGTCTACTGCAAGTTTTTAATTAAAACATTTCAGAGCCAAAGTAGCTTCTGAAAACACCTACCCCACAGCTCAACACATTACAATTAGTCTGTAGCACTCAGATCTAAATACACCCACGATGTGGTTCAGTACAATGCTATCAGTCTGTAGAGGACACACTCCCACATCACAATTTCCAAAATACCTTCTGTTTAAAGAGGAGAAGACACTATGTGTCATAGCCAAGCTCTCACTAATTTTATGCAAGGCATGGTTTCAACTCTGAAGTTTGTTGTGATAATTTAACACTCTTCTTCCTTGTTATTATCATATTTTTATACTCTTCATTTTTTAGGTTATTGCTCTTCTTGTACCTTCCTCCAGAAATACTTGCTTTGGAGAAGTTGGGCATAATTTGCACACACCTTGCAGAACTTTGTGCAGGCATAAGCCCTTGGAACAAAAAATATACATCAGGAAAAATATAGCAGATTATTTTCTCAGCAAGTGGATTTTATTACATTAAAAAAAAGAAAGCAGTAGATTTGAATTTCATTTTAATAAACCTTTGGCTCTTTGCCCTTATGAAGGGCTCAAATAAGCTTAGTCTTCTACCTTTTTTCTCTAATTCTTTGATCCAAGGGTTTTTCTTAAGTGGTACATAATAAAAGTACTTTAAAATCACTAATATAATTTAAAGTGTTAGGACTAGATATAGCTGACAACCCATTCCAAACTCTCATACTCATGTCAGTGAAAAAAATAGGATTTTAAAATAACTTGTTAGACCCATTTCTTTCACTCATAAAAAACCCAGATAGCATTCTGTGTTATCTGTGGCAGGCACAGAGATTCCCTTTTGCTGTCTGAATTCCATAATCTCATCTTAAGTATTAAAAGACAAAACTACATTAACTAAACAAAAAATTCTGTTACTGCTTTTAAAATAAAATCAAGGCTGTCATACAACTCTCTTTCTAGATTATCAGTTTGGAGATGAAGGGGCACTGTCCCTTGGAAGGTTGATATTGTAGCCCATTGTTCTTAAACATATTTTGCTAAATAGTGTTTTGAGTTTCTGGCTTATTTGAGAGCTTCCAAATCAAAATCAGGTTTAGATTTCAGCTAATAAACAATGAAGGTCATTCAACAGTCCAGTGATAGGGAAAAAAAAAAATCTAAAACCAGATTTTTTTTTCTCTAAACCTATTGCTCCAGCTGTCATACATCATTTGCAGATCAGGTGATAGCTTCAGGATTAACCTGGAAAAATGTAGATGAGTATGCAACACTACTTTCTTCAATAACATTCTGCAGGGCAGATCAGTCATTGAATGTCTAGGGCCTAGCAAATCTGCAAGCAAAAATTACTACTAACAGACAACAATTCTCCATGCAAAGCTCACTTCAGCTCACACAAATCAAGTGACACAAAGAAGATTTCATCTGCTTAGCCAAGATCAGGTTGATAAGCATGACAGGTTGATATTGGTCTTCAATGCATTCTTCCCTGATAAAATTGAGCTGGTAAAATCAGTTTGCCTTATACTAGATTACATTCAGTATAGTTACTAAGGTCATTTTTCCTTTCCACCAGTTTCCTTTATAGCCACAATTCCTTTATAGCCACCAGAAAGCCATCTTTTATGAGCAAATAAAGTTTAATCTCTCTCTTTCTTTCTTTCTAGAGAAGGGGTTTTGGGCCTGAATGGAAAGACCAAGTTTGGGTCTGTGCCATTAGACTTGGCTTGACAGTTATAACCATACTCAGACTGAATTGAAAAAACAAAAGAACAAAAACAAAAAACAAACAAAAAACCCCCCCAAAAAAAAAAAAAAAAAAAAAAACTAAAACAAAAAAAAAAAAACAACCAAACAAAAAAAACCCTAAAACCGAAAACCAAAAAAACCCAAAAATACCAAACAAAAAACAAAACAAAACAAAACAACAACAAAAAAAACCAAACCAACCCCACATTCAGTATCAGGCCACTGTCCTTTGGACCTAAATATTAAGGAATTCCATCTCCCATGGACACATCAGGCTGTTTCAGGTTTGGGACCTGTTTGTGATAAACAGACAGTTAATGCAACAGCCAAATACTTTAATCAGATTATTCGAATTCAGATGCAGTTTGAATGGTATGAATTTTGAAAGAAATCTAAAAACCCCTATTCACACCCATGAAGAGCACAGAAGGTGATCCTTAGAAGAATATCCTCTCAGAAATAAAAAAAGATGAAAAAGCTCAACTTCACAGCTCAGCTTTACAACACACAGAATATGCAAGTTCATGACCCATATCCCAGCATATGCAACTCCTTATGCTTTAGACAGTATAACAATAATATTTCAAGAGTACACAGGCTAGAAGACATTTCCAAAATGGGGGCAAAGACACAGCCTCACATGTTACATGACTGAGCCATCCATGGCACTAAAAAGACATGAGTCCCACTGAATTAAATCGTAAGTAATCATATCTGTGCAGAAGCAAAACATTCTCATATGCCTTTAATTCTTAAAATTTGAAAACAAACTTGGAACTGACAGCTAATAAAGCATTACATAAATGTTGCAAATATCTAAAATAATAAAAGGCTGGTGGATATTTTACATGCAACTATAGTTGTCCCTCAGACTGTTTATCTGTAAATACAGCACCATGTGTTACTGTATCTTACATTTAAAATAGCTTGATCTTCTTTGCTTACACTAAACAAAATGAAGTACTGGACAATGACTGGTTTGTACATATGTCACAGTACTTTTTCCATAGTATGACATCCTTCAGGCACTTACAAGTATATTGCCTTTAGCAAATTAGGGGTTTCTCATTAAATTATGCTGCAGCTGCCTGAGCTCAGCTCAAAACACCACAGAAGCATAAATGAGTCACTGAACTCACTAGCAGACATCACTCCAGCAGAAAGCATCTCCTTAAGCATAAAATCAAGTAATTCCAGACTTATTATTACTTGATTGTATTATTTTTTAACATTTGTAACTAATTCAGAATATATTTTGAAGAAAAATGGCAAGATAGATACAGTGTAAGTGTGCAAAGCACAAGCCTTTATGAAATATTTTATTTCCTTGCTACAAATCACTTCAGAAAACATTGTATTTACAATGCAAATACACAACATTTCAAAAGGCTTTTAAGATCAGGGCACCTAACAGATAACAACTTGCTTTCAATGTTTTTTTAGGTGTCAATGGATAGTAAGGAGGAAAAAGAGAAACTTCTTTTCTCTGTGGCACACCATGAATACACTGAATTAATTTGCTCAGTTTATACGTGACATAGAAGCTGAAAAATCGAGACATCACCCCATAAATTTTATCCTGTAAATAATGGAATTAGGTCCTCTTTAAAAAAACACAGCTCCATTAACTCCATTGTCAGGAAAGTTTCAGAGAATTACATTGATACTGTCTGTTATAATTTTGCCTGAGATTACATCAAACCAATCTCACATATTTGCTCAGATTTGTTAAAAATGGATATGGAAATGCTCATTGTAAGAGATAAAGAATTAATTCTGGTGCAAGTCATTAGATGTATCAATGGTGAACTTCAGTGTGATTATCTTCTTCTGATGGGAAACTATGACATTCAAGTAAAAATTGTGAATTCAAGTATGTTCACATAACTTATGAATGCAACATAATCAGCAGATATATTACCTTCCCTGAGCTATTTATGTTTGGCAGGAGGCACCACCCATATTAATATGAAAAGTTAGGAATTTGAAATATTTGGGTGTATCCGAAACAAAGCCACTAGAAAAAAAAACTAGATAAGAGACAACAAAGTCACATTAATTTCAATATTAGATAATGGACAATGCCTGTTTAGACTCAGATGCATCCTGCACCAAGGCACTCTCATCAAGGACTAAGCAGCATGGTGGAAAAACATGGATATAAGGAAGGTGACCTCAGTCTGTACACTGTCACCACTCTAATACTACTTAATGTTTGAAACCAGTAAAAGCAATAGGATCTTTATCTTATTATTATTACTATGTTTTAAAAGTTTGAGGAGGATGTCATATTTCCTTGATTCTTCTTGAAAAAAGTATAAAGGTGCTGCTACAGGAGTCAGTGCCACTATTGCCACCTCTTTTTCTGTAGCCATCCCTGCCCTTCCCAGCTGTCTAATGCACCTCACAATTCCTGTATCTCCAACAACATTCCCAGGCAATGGCATGAAATGGGATACACATATTGCATTCAAGGCAATCTGTGGGTCCTACAAGAACTCAGTACAGCTCCCAAAGTTACACAATGTGCTGACACGATAAGGAAAAAAAGGTTTAAAAATAATTCTCTTTCTTAACTTGCTTCTTGTCAAAACATCCAGGTCCTGTTCATTTCAGTTATATTGGAGGGTTTGGAAAAGCATGTTTCTGTTAAAAGCATATTTGAATCTTTCCATTGAAAACAATGCCAGAGTACTTTCCATATCAGCTGAGTATCTGACAAAATCTGAAGGTGAAGCCTACCTGTTGCCACAGACTGTGGTTGATCCCTTTCTTCTTTCTAAATGAGCTAGTGATGTGCTATTTGATAGAATTACACCATCCAGGAATGCATTTCAGGACTTTTTCTGAAATGGTAGCTATAAAAAGAAATTTTTTTGCTTTTCTGACAATGTGCATGAAGCACATATTGATATGATAAACCCTTACTATTGACAAACCAATGAAAAGCAACAAATACGCAAAGTAATTCTCTATTCTCATCCTTTTGTGTGCATGTGTGTATGAGTGTGCAAAACTTCTATTAGGTTAATATAAAAAGAAGTGGACTCTTTTCATAGTCAGAATACTCACATGACTAAAAATTTAGTACCATGATAACAGAATATAATCTAAATTTGTATGCTGCTAATTTCCAGACCTGCAACAGCTGAAATGCTTTAAGTCTGGATTAACAGTAAACTGTGGATAAAATCAGTGGCCAGAACAGCCAAAGAGGCAATGGCAATTTCTGGTGGAAATCTTCAGCAATACTCATTGTACTCATGGTTGACAAGACACAATTCCTGCTAAAGTCCATGGAAGTTTTACTAAAGATATTGGCAAAAGGGTATTTGGAAAACTATTGAAAACTCTGGGAAATGCTGGCCAAAAATGACACCATGTTGTGAAGGTCAGCAGTATGGGGAGTGTAAGTTGAGAAAGCTGAAGGGCCTGTTACAAAAACAGTGTGCCAGATGATTGTTCTAATCACATATGTTACAACCTTGACCTAAAAATAATTAAAAATTGATGTTTAGAGTACTATACAGCTATCTTTAAACCTATTGTTTCCATAAATAGACAAAAGCTGTATTTAAAGGTCACAGTCTAATTTTTGACCATATATTTGCTCTTTATTCCCACAGTGAAAATGTCCAATTGAAAAGAGCAAACAAATACTTACTTATCATAAAAGTATTTTAGGCAATACATAATTTCTTAATATTGATTACTATTTAGACATTTAAAATGTGCTCTACAGCAGTGTTTGCCATACAATTCTTACCTGTGCTTGTAGGCATTTAAGATATCAAATAAAAGCAGTATGTTAAAATATATTTTGTTTAACCATCTGAAAAACAGAATTTAATTAGCAAGCAATTTAAAGACTCAACAATTACATATGTTGTTTAAACAATGCAGGTCACTGTTACAAAACACATTTAAACCTAGATTTGATAAGATATTATGAATTCTGATTTCTCTTTCAGGGATGTGTTACTGGAGGGCGAATTGGCCATGGCTGGTTTTGTTGGGTTTTGTAGGTTTTCCTTATTGTGTAGGATTTGATGGTTTTGTTGTTGATTGTTTGTTTGTTTTTCCCTTCAGTGGCAAGGGACATTTGTCCTTTTATGCCAAACTTCAAAAAATTTACAAAGATTCTTATTCAATTCAAAAGGTCCTTTAGTGTCTCATTTTAAATTACTGGCATCATGCCATTTGCAACTCACCTGTAATTCATTATGTTCTGTGGGGAGTATTCAGAAATCTAAGATCATAAACTCAGCTTAGTGAATGCAGGTAAAGGTTCAAGCAAGTATGAAACTGTGGGAATACAACTAGAGAGCAGAATGAAACCTTGCATTTTTCTCTGAGTTTGTGTCTCCCTTGTGTAAACATTGAGCTATATATTAGATTGGCAAGCCAATCTAATGAAAAAATCAAGATAGATACGAGAATAGTTTTTTTAATTATTAATTTTTAATACTGACCTCAAAGAGTAGGTCTTGAAACAGTAGTTTGACTCGTTGTCAGACTGGGAGTCTACATAGACAGGTATCTGTCCTCTTCCTTTTAACTATTCAACCTGTTTTAAATTGGGGCTATCTTAACTCTTCAAGCTGAGCCATCTCTATAGGCAGAAAACATATAGATTTTTTTCCTGTAAAAATCAGGGTCCTCTGCTCCTATAAAATTACAAATATAGAATTTAATAACAAATAAGTTAAAGCAACAAAGTTAAATAACAAACAGGCCCAAACTCAAGGTTTTAGGGGGAGTATAGTGTACATTGGGGAAGGAAGAGAGAAAGAAAGATTTGATTTAAAAGCTGAATGCAGTCTTCCAATTTACTTTATATCAGATCTTTAACTCATGGTTTTCCTAATTCTTCCTGAATTAGAGGACTAAAAATGTGCATTTTGTGACTGGAACAGTCTTCATCAGACAGAGCATGAGACAGAGTATGGGGAAAACAGTTTTTACATGAAGAATGTAAACAGACAGCTAAACAAATGCAGAAGAAAGCAATTCAAGCCTGTCATCAACCATAGTACTTCTCAAAGAGTAAAATTTGCTTTCTACCACTGCGCAGGAAAAGACTCTACAGGTCAGTCTTATTCATCATTCACTGCCTCTCTAGCAAAGGAAATCAAGGATTTTCACTAGGCACCATGGGGAGCTGAAGAATATAATAAAAACATTGACATTAACTGCAAAGGTTAATTGACGACTTCTGCAACAGCAAAAGAGTTCAAACAAAACGCTTGTCTAGCTTTCACCAGCTATACACAAATATGTTTTATGCTACAAAATCCTCCACACAGTCACAGACAGTCAGGAAAAGTTCCTCATAAGTGTAGCAGGTGTTTCTGTTACTAGTGAATGAGGATAATTATTGAGTTTTTGTGAGATGCCCAAACCTTACCGTGAGTTGATGAAAGGACTCCAAAATGACAAAGAGGAATGATCAAGTTATTATTAGAAGTAAATAGTAAGACCCTTGTTGCAGATCTAACCATTCTTGACTCTATGTATGATATGCATATCATAGAAATATCACATATACATACATATATATATATATATATATATATATATATATATCATAGACGTTAAGACTAGAAGATCATCATAAGTCCCTTCCAGCTGAATTGAACTCTTCTGAGTTGGAAAGGACCTTGAAGATCATCCAGTTCCCTTCTGTCAGCAGAACCTGTTGAAGGAACAGTTAATGTGGGGGTAATCTTCAGTTATTATAAACACTGTTCCAACACCAAAATCAAGGCACAGAGGGCAGAAACACTTATTTTGCCAGTTTTGTGTCCACAGGTGTTTTCAGCTAGCTGTCAGAAAATGCTGCATACTGAAAAGTTATCTGGTAAATTGAGTTAGATGGATTTGATGTTTCCTTACAAAGCCATAAAACCAGTGTTTATAGTTTAATTAGTGACCTAGGGTCTTAAATTACTGCAAAGTTATAGATTGCTTTTCAAGTTGCAAGTCAAAAGGTTTGTAATGGGTTATTATTTTCAAACTGCAAAATTTCAACCTCTACAGATAATTTTTACATATACTGTGTGAGTCAGATGATTTGTAAGCACAGTGTTCACTGAAATCAATCAGTATGTTCTCATGCCTTCCCAAAAATTGAATAATAAAATTTTAAGGGGTTGGAACAGACCTTAAAGATGATCTAGTTCCAGCTCCTGCTGCCATGAGCAGGGACACCTCCCCCTAGATCAGATTTTCCTCAGCCCAAACCAACCTGGCTTTGAACACCACCAGGGATGTGGCATCCACAACCTCCCCTAGCAGTCTATGCCAGTGTCTTGTCTCCCTCAGAGTAAAGAATTTCTTCCTAAAGCCTAAACTAAATTTCCCTTCTTTCAGTTGGCACCCATTATTCCTTGTCCTATCACTACAGTTCCTGAAAAAGAGTCCCTCTCCAGCTTTCCAGTGTGCCCTCTTCAGTTACTGGGAAGTTGCTAGGAGTTTTCTGTGTAATAAAAGAAGGAGAAAGAGAAGGAGAAGGAGAAGGAGAAGGAGAAGGAGAAGGAGAAGGAGAAGGAGAAGGAGAAGGAGAAGGAGAAGGAGAAGGAGAAGGAGAAGGAGAAGGAGAAGGAGAAGGAGAAGAAGGAGAAGGAGAAGGAGAAGGAGAAGGAGAAGGAGAAGAAGGAGAAGGAGAAGGAGAAGAAGAAGAAGAAGAAGAAGAAGAAGAAGAAGAAGAAGAAGAAGAAGAAGAAGAAGAAGAAGAAGAATGGTTGCAGTATCAACCAAATCCCCTCAGTTACATTCATTATTCATATTTACTCTTTTTAATTACTTCTTCTGTAGATTCATCTCATATTAATATGTATCAAGCTTTGCAAACTTTGCTGTTAAGCTTCAGCTGGTTATGGAATTGCTTCTTCTTTCCCCTGCATAAACAAGTCTTTCCCAGTAGGTTATATGCAAGGGTGAGCTGAAAAGGCAGTTCCTTTAAGTGTGCATGCATGTGACTGACACTTGCTCTCCTGAGTCTCTTGCCAGCAAGTCTCAAAGCAACTGCTGAGAAAGTATAAAGAGGAGTAGAGTATGTTTTAACATTTACATATATGTTTGGAATATAAGGAGGCAGGTTTTTCTAGGAGTGTTGGGGGTTTTGTTATTTTGTGAGATTGTTGTTGGCATTTTTTTTTCTTTTTTGCATTAATCACTGAAGTCCAGTTACAAAGCAAGCAAGCAAGCAGAAAAAAGGCCATGTTCTAAGAATGGTCCTAGTGTGATGAACCTCCATGACAGTCTGCTAATATCCATCTGCTAGAGTCACAGTCTAATGTGTGTCAGCTCATAATTCATGAATATGATGTATGAAAGTGCTGTCAACTTGCAGTGGGTGGTGATGAAGGGGCTCCTGGGAAATTCAGCTGAAATTCTGCAATATCAAAGTATGAGACAATTTATTTTCTCTCTTGTTGTTTAACCCATGTAGTTTCTTCTAACTCCACTCTGTCAGTGACTGCTTACCATTGGAGCTAATAAAATACTGCAGAAGTCTCACATTATAAGCTTCAACACAATAAACTGCAATGAAAAGGTGAAATTAAATCCTTTTGTTCCTTTTCTGTCTCTTCTTTCTGTGTTGAACAACATGACAATCACCAAAATATTCTATCCACAGTCACTGCTTAAAAGTAGCCTGCCAAACATGACATTAGGCATTTACATATAGTCACTTTGGAATGCAGGTTCAAAATTCATATATCTCTTATGAATATAATTAGGATGCCTTAATTCAACCTATGGAAAATTTTAAATAGAAACTTTTTTAACAAAACAAGTGCTGGAAAGAAATCTTAAAAATGTAATTGATGAGCAGAAAGAAAATATGTTGGTTTTAGAATTGTTTTTGCTCAAAGACCAACCTTGCACCTGGGAGATGCTAAAATACTCAGTGTGGAAATTTCATGTATTTTTGTTTGCTTTGGGTTGTTTTCTGTCTGCTGAAAGAAATGGAATTCTGTCAAAGAAGATAACAGGATGTTGTTAAAGACTTAAAAGCATTTTTTTCCATAGGCTTGGGCCTCCTTCTAGGGGTGTAAGAGAGATAAGAAACTTGGACATTGTAAAACACAGCCTCATGAAGGATTCTGCCTGCCACAGGCACTTCTGGTATGTGAGGCCAGGAACTGCCTGAGCTTTTTGCCCCTGTTAAGATGGAATAAGTTTAGCAGTGTCTTTTTGCTAGCATGGTGATGGAATAAATCTATTCTCCATACTTCAGCTGAGGATTGTGGCCATCTTCATTACCTGAATACATTTCTACTCACACAATAACATATTGGAATCTCTATGGTATGGTGGAATTGCTCCTTTTTCTCCTTGAAATAAAATAATATTTGTATATAAATATATGTATAATCTATTATCAAGTATACTAAACCTTTTTTACCATTAACACTTACTTAATTCCTACCTAACATTAAAAGAAAAAGACAAAAAAACAAGCTTTCCTCATGATTCCTACAAAAATTTACTAAAGCACCTTCTACATCAATCTTGAGAGAGAACATTTTATATGAAAATTAAGGAATAGGTTACTTAATTTCTTTTTACTTCCATCTTATAGTAATTTACAGGACTTTTCATAAGATAACTGATTTTTATTAACACAATGTCAGATCAAAATCTGTCTGTGTACAGTGACAATTTCACATTAAAGAAAGAAATACTCAGCATGATAAGTGGCAATAACCACTATCAATAATAAAGGAAAAGACTGATTTTTAAAACCTACATTTTACAGTCTTGTGGCACTTTAATTCACCCATCAGTATTCAAATCCATTGACATCTGTGGAAGCTCAGAGTTCAGAGCAACTTGCATAAATACCCAATAAATTGCTAGATTGAGCCTTAATCCTGCAGACAATGTTATGAGTGATGGGAAAATCTAATTACAGTAAGATTTTTCTTTCATGTTTATTTACCATATGAGTTCAAAGCAAGATTGCACCATTGACCTCAAACTATAATACAATCAAATTCAAGAAGCAGCTCTAAGTGGCTTTGTAGGTCTGATCTTCATAAAAGCTTTTTATGAATTATGAGTCAAGAAGAGATAATGAACATTTACACATCTCCGATGATTTAAAAAAAAAAAAAAAACAAAAAATTTTGTTAAAAATTTGCATCACTGTGGTTAGTGAGACCATTGTCACTGCCACTATTTGAATGCAGGAATGGAGCTGGCTGCTGAGGGGTGAATTTCCACAATTCACAGGTGTGACCATGCCTGGTTATAGTCTCACACAGATTCAACCCAGGAGCTTCATGGTGCTTAAGCAGCAAGTTTTTCATGTGGATCCACAGGCTTGGCCCCACTAAACAGAGTCAGGAGATGTGCAAAGCTCACCTCAGCTAGACATCTCAGATAGTCTTTTGCAACAGTAAAAATAAGAGGAACTGACTGCTGAGTAAAACACGGATATAATAATGCTCCCAGCTGTGCATGCTGAAATGAAGCCTGCTCCTAAGACCTTTAGCCACTTCACTGAAAGGAAGCTTCCAGTGGAATGTGAAGCAACTTATCATGGTGCAGCCTGATTTTCAAAGAATATAAACATCTGGTAGTTTGTCTAGCAGAATGAATTAACCAGACACAAACATAGAGGTTAAAGTACTACTAGAAGGAGCAGAACTTACATAAGTGGTTTTTTTTTTGTTGTTGTTTGTTTGGTATTCTAACAGTAACAAATAAACTGAGGGCCTGATTCACTAATATTCCTAACCATATTTATGCTCCTGTATTATCAAAACTTGAAAAAAACTTGATATATAGATGATAGAGATGATAGATGATAGAGATACATATGAAGATAGTTTTTCTTTATACTCTACTTACTTAGTATCAGTGAAAAATTATCTTACTGAAACTAATACCAGAAATTTCATTTTGAAAGTTGAAAGAATAACACTTTTTGAGGAAAAAAAAGTCCAAATGGATAACAGCTTTTAAAAATAGATTTTATTTTCTAAGTCTTTGCTAGCAAGTCCAAATCCTTACATGAAACTGAGAGCGGTTGGTTGATTGGTTGGTTGGTTGGTTGGTTTTTTAAAATTTTCTATACATGGCTATAGTTCTTTTTTCTTCCATATTATTCCCAATTTTAATGACATAAACTAAAGATGAATCTATGAGCAAAAATCTCCTTAGAATATAAAACAGTTTTTCTTTTCAGTCTTTGAAGAATTACACTCATAGATTCATAGTAAGGTTTAGGTTGGAAGGGATCTTAGAGGTGCTTTAGTTAGTTCCAACCTCTCCTGCCATGGGCAGGGACACTTTCCACTATTCCATGTTGCTCAAAGCCCCATCCAAACTGGCCTTGAGCACTTTCAGGGATGGAGCAGCCACACCTTCTCTGGGCAGTCTCTGACAGTTGATTGAGAACACAAAAATTCAAAAACATTCATGTAGACCTGAGAAATTAAATTTAAATGCAAATATAAAATAACTAGCCAAATTAAACCACTGTTTAGTATAAGTTTGAAAATAAAAGCTTCACTTTTAAGTCACAGTTTGGAAAACATCACATCTCTTCTAAACAAGTACTATGGGATTTAACACAGTTATCCAGTTGGTTTTTAAGTTTTTTATTTTTAATGGAACAAAAAAGGTATGCTATATGTACACTGACTAGTTTGAAGTGTGTCATATGTGATATTCAAAATGATCTCCCATAGACCTGGCCAAGGTATCAGTGCTCAGTGACATCCTTCCCTCATGTGGCTATGAAAAAACACCTGTAAAAAAATGGAAACCCAAGATATTCCAGGTCACTGGAAGCAGCTTACATTTTTTGCAAACAGGTTTTGTCTGCACCATTTTTGAGGGTTTCAGAAATCAAGATATGAATTAAACATGAAAATAGGTACTCTCAACCAGCAGGGATGGCCACCAGAGGTTTTACAACCTGTTTCTCAATCCATTTCTCCAGCTTCTAAAAAGCATGAGTTAATGCAATGAAAGAGGCAGCAATGTTTCAAAACAAACCCCTTTAGAGACTTTAGTCAGAGGAGAAGAGATGCAAGGTCTGTCGCCAGCAGTAGGAGATAATCTGGTAGTGTTGCAAGAAAAAATTGCCTGAGCTGTAGATAAAAGAGTAATTCCTGCTGTGGAACATCACACAAATGCTGAAGATGCTGAGAAGATGCCAGAGCTCCCTGGTGATGGAGGCTGGAGACACAACGTGCACAGAGAGTCCTCACCACAGTGACCCCTCCTTTGTCTATCAAGAGCAAGGATGATTAAATGGGGAAAAAATACAGGGAAGAGAAGTTACAAGACAGTAACTTTTTTTTTTTTTTTTTTTTTTAATAAATCATCCACTTAAAGTTCACAAAAGCCCCTGAAAAATAATTCTGGAGCCAAAGTTAACAGACTATGTCACCATCAGCTTTGTTCAGAAACACTTACCATGACTGATAGAAAAATGAAGAGCTTTAAAACATCACACATTTAGAGAAAAATGCTGAATGAAGAAGAAGCCATTTACATTTGTTTCATAGAGGTAAAAGACAGTTATGCATAATAAATGTGCAGATAAGCAAATACTTAGGTAACATGAATTGATCAGAAAATGGAAGAAAGTGACAAAGAAATTGTGTTACCAACAGTTTTCTACCTTTTTAGGTGTACTGCCCTTTCAACCTTGTGCTAGTCAAGGTGCCAAAACAAAAAAAAAGGAAGGAAAACATAGAAGATGTACTAACCTCTAGAAATCTCAGCAGATCCATAGCATTACAATTTTGTGATCCCAAGGCATCAAAATAACTGTGTGTCTAATAAAAAAAAAAAAAAATACTGTTGCGGTAAGGCTCAGATTTGGGGGTGGGTGAGTTATGCTGGTAAATATGGGCACATGTTAATTACATTTATCTCCACAGAAAAGAAATGTGTGCTAATATGTTTCATATATGGTTGAAATAAATGCTTTAAAAAAATTCCAAAAACCCAACCAAAACCAGAAATTACAATGCCTGCCAACACTCTCTCATTCAGTATCATAGTGCTTAGGAAGGCAAACCACTAAAACCAGTATGTATCTTCATTTTCTTTATCACTATCCCAGCAGTAATCAACAGCACCTACAGCTCCAGCAAGTGCTTCAGCCCTGTCAGAAATTGCATAGAGAAGAAAAAGATATGATACTAAAATATGCATGAACATGATATGGAAAAGCTTTTATATGAATTTTAAAATCACCTTCATGTACAATACTGTAAAATCAAATTAGTCTCAAACACCTCATTGTTTCAAGCCATAGTGGTATATCTGTTGAAACATTAACTCCACCTAAGCACAAACAGCCATTCTCTGGGCAGTTCATTAAAACCTACCCTTTCTTAAGCTTTAAGGGACATCTGACTTTTTAGCTCCCATGGGAAATATTAAAAAACAAACAAACAAACAAACAAACAAATAAACAAAAGAGCTACACAGAAAAATCATAGCATGTCACAAAACTTGATAATAGCCACAAATGCAGTAATTTTAAATAGTTTGAATTAGCTTGATGGGATAAATATTCTGAAGTACTCAAGACCCTTAGGGAGAAGTGTCAGCGTGATAAGTCATAGTATAAAATTGCTATTTGAAAGCTGAATATCAATTATTTTTTATTTACTGTAACTTACTATTAAACCCAGAAGTTTATCCAAAGCAATCGGTTTATCTTTTAAATTATGTATCAAGGACTTGAGATGTGAAATATGCTAGAACAGCAAGAGAAAGAAAAACACCCTCAGACAATGATCTCAGGCAAGTTAATTCCATCTACCATATGTAAAAAATTATGGGGGAAGTATGAGGAAAGAGTCACTGAGCATGACATGTATGTACCCAGATAATTCTGCAGCCAGGAAATTGCATTCTGCAAACTAATACAATTATATAAATTATTTTTGAGTGAGTATACACTTGCAAAGAGCTGAAGCACAGGTGGAATGAGAGCCCACTCAGTCATGCTCACTACATGGTTGTTGCATAGAGTCAAGAAGATAAATTTTGTCTTGCTAAGTGAAGCTGGTCAGAAAATAGAGAATCTGGTTTGGGGGACAATGCTTGGACCTTATGCTTGTGCTTGGACCTCTTCATGGCATGGGATGCTGGCCTTTTAACACCTTTCTCATGCTTGTGGGCCAACATCTCCCCCCTCCTCCAATCAACATCCTGAGCAAAAACTTCAGCCTAGCTGCCTTGCCCAGTATTTTAGAGAGCAGACATTATCTTGGAGTGGGACTCAATGCACCCAGCTTCAGTCACCAGAGCATCTGAACATTAAATTATGCAGCCAAAGTTGGCTGCTATAGGCACCCAACACCATCAGTGATGAGAGGTACCAGCAAGGAGTGATGCACTGCAGCTCCTGATTATAGGCTAGAAGAAAATATGCCTTTCTCCATAAATTATGAAGGTGAGAAATTATGAGTTTTAGCAGGTAATCACTTGATATGTAGTTGTTTCACTGATTCAAAGTTAATCTAAAGCACGTCAATCTAAAGTACAATCATGTGGTTCCATGGGAGAGGCAAATTAACTTTCAGAAGGCAGAGTATTAATTATTTAGAATGTACATACCCATTATATAACAGGCTGTATTTGCAAAATTTCTTCTTAAGGATAAGAGTAGTTTAAGGCTAAATTCTCACTGAACTCCAAACAGAAATTTCTACCTATGACAAGCCCAAATCTGTTCTGCTGCCATGCTACACAACAACAAGCCCTTGATCAGGCAAAGGATTAGAGTATTAAGGAAAAAAGGAGTGAGAAATCTTCAGAGTTCTGCTGTCCAAAGCCCACTAAAGGGATACTATTTTGACTGTCACTTCCTATCATTTCAGCAACACCACTGAACCTTCAAGGAGCATCTAGCTGATGCTCTTAGTCATGTCATTTAGTTTTAGGTGGTCCTGTGAAGAGCAGGCAGTTGCACTCAATGCTTATGCATCCCTCCAACCTGACATGAGATTTTGTGAATCTTACATCTGCTCCTTCATAGGAGATAGTAATGCCCTTTGCAGGTGCAGATCAAAACTATAATGCCATTCATTCCCATCCTACAAGCTCGTGTTCTGCTTGTGGCCCCAAAATCTTCCTTAAGTTCAGTAAAATCCTCTCATGCACAACTCTGTGTATTTTCTGCAACCAGTGAGCTAACTGGCATTTTTACAACCAGCAAAGCTAACTACAGCAAAATACTTAGAAGACACTGAAGGTCTCACAAACCTTGCTTCCATACCTCACTACTACATGTCTGTACCTTCTTTTATTTTACAATGCCACTTTCATGACCAGTTAAGTAAAAATAAATGTCCTCTGAGGGATTTTAAATACCCAGTGCTGGAAACTAGAGCTATTGTGATTGAACTTCACTTCAACAAATTCAAGGAGCATATTCTACATTTTTTAGGAAATGGGAATTTTGAACTGCTAGCCATGAAGCAAAATTATTTAAAAATAACTTGATGTGTAAGTGGACAAAGGAACCAAGCCATCAATCTACTGTTGATGCAAACAAGACCACACAAAACAGGGGCTGTCAATCATTGGAGCAGGCTGGCCAGGGCAGTGGTGCTCACCATCTCTGGAGGGATGTAAAAGACATGCAGATGTGACACTTGGGAACATGGTTTAGTACTGGGCTTGGCAGTGTTAGCTGGACTCAGTGACCTTGTAGGTATTTTCCAACCTTAAAAGCTTTAATGATTCTATGTATTACTGAGGTGGAGGGGAGGGATGGATGTAAGATGCATCTGAAACATCGTGTCTTCTTTTGGACTTCCAGGTACAAGAGAGAGACTGACATTTTGGAGGATTCTGGAGGAGGAGGGCCACTAAGACAGGAGTAGAGATACCATGAGTAAAGGCTAAAGGAGCTGAAATAATTTGCCTAAATGTCCTGGATACTGGAGTAGGGTGCCAGTTTAACACTGTGTAGGTGTAACCAAGGTGTGTAATCCACCCCAGCCCACTCCTACCCCCTGTCATTTCTGGTGACCTGCCCAGTGCACAGCTGGCACCTCAGGTTGGGTGTTAGATGAGATAAAAAGAGGCAGCCCTTTGAGGCAGCACAGTGTTTCTTCCTTCTTCACACCAATGACTCAGCTGTGATAACTCTCCCCTGGGGAAGCATCAGCACATTTATACCCAGCCTGAGGGGTCATCTGTACTAATGGGCCATAATAGACTCAATGGCACCAGCATGATAGGCAGCTGCAGTGACTTAGACCACCAAAGACTCCCAGAAATAGCCCACGACTCACAGAATTGCTGCACTGTCAATTGTAAAACACCCCACCCAGGGGAAGGTCCTGAGCAGTCCCACCTGAACCTGAGCACGGATAATTTTTGTCCTGGGGACTTCAGACACCACTGCTTGACAGATCCAGAAGGGGAGCAGAACTTCAACAAGATTGTGACCATCACTTCCACAAGAGTGTGACCACTGCTTCTGCAAGACTGCAGCCAACACTTAAACAGGACTGCAACCATCACTCTGACTAATAGAGTGCCAGGTTGTACTCAGATTTTGTGGGCTAAAACCCATTCACTCTGTGTCACTGTGTTTATTGTAATCTCTCATGTAAACTGTAATTCTCACTTGTAATTTCTCTCGAGGTAGTTGACTGGGGTTCATTTCTCCTGCTGGTTTGTTTTTAAACCAGAACACTGAAGAAACAAAGGCTTGAGGAGCACCTATCTGCTATTTCCACAACCAATAAGTGGAGTGACAAAGATTGATCCTTGCCAGAGATCCACCAAAAAAAGGAAAGGGTCAACAGTTGCATGTTACAAAAGAAGCAATTCAACCTGTACACAAGAAAAAAAACTCATCCCCTTGCACATGATTAAGCATTGGAACTGATTGCCTAAGGTGGCTGGAGTGTCCTTGTCCCTGGATAAAATATAATGTGAAAAAAAAACATGGTACCTCAGATCTACTGTTGAAGTAGAAAAGGAGATTGGAATCAACAGCTGCCAGTGATTTCTTTCAAGCTGCATCTTTTTTATTATTATTTATTATATTGTCTGTATGTCACAAAGTTAGCACGTTTGTCTCTCCCCTCAGTTCTCACATATATTTTTCAATTGCTAATTAATTTTGTTTAAACTGCAAGACATTTCTGTCATCACAAATTTCACTTGCCCTCTGATTTCAACATGCCATTATTATTTCCTCACATTTTGGAATAAAAGAAACAAAATTTGGGTTGCGAGAAGAATAATCTTCCTGAGCACACTATTCTGCCAGTAAAAGAGGAGACTTCACCTGAGCAATCACCATAAGCCTTTTCTGGATGAGCTTCTTTAGCAGCATATGGTAAAATACTCTTCTCAATGTTATCTTTACATTATATAACACTGAAGAGATATGAACAGGATATTAGAATAATTTTCATGTAGCTTTGACTAATTTTCATAGAAATAGTGGAGTGGGAGTTATTTGGTAGAGCATTTCTAACCTCTACTGCAACAGCACATGAGATAAGAAGTTAATACTCTTCCACACCAGATTAATTATGAAATTCATGTTAAAGTTTGATAAATTTCACTAATTACTTTTGCCTCTTAAAGTGGAAACTTGAGCAGATTTTTGATCTAATTCTTTTGATTCAACCAATAGGCCAGAAGTTGTCCCATTCCACATTTTTCTGTCCTAGGTATGAGCAAACACATTTTCCCTTACAAAAACCAGAGAATGGCAGAATCACAGAATATACTGAATTGGAAGTGATTCACAAGGGTCACTGACCCCAACTCATGGCTCTGCACTGCACCATCCCCAAGAATCACATATGCCTGAGATCACTGTCCAAACACTTCTTGAGCTCTGTCAGGCTGGGTGCAGTGGTCACTTCCCTGGGGATTCTGTTCCAGTGCCCAGCCACCCTCTGGATGAAAAACCTTTCCTGATATCCAATTAAACCTCCCTGAACACAAATTCAGGCCATTCCTCCAGATCCAGTCACTGAGCACCACAGAGAGATCAGTGCCTGCCCCTCCTCTTCCCCACACAAGGAAGTTCCAGGCTGCAATGAGGTCTCCCTCAATCTCTTCTCCAGCCTGAACAGACCCAGTGACTTCAGCCCCTCCTCATATACTTTCCCCTCAAGGACATTCACCATCCTCATGGCCCTTCTCTGGACACTCTGTAGCAGATTCATTTCTATTTTATATTGTGGTACCCAAAACCACACACAATATTCGAGGTGAGGCCATCCCAGGGCAGAGCAGAGTGGGACAATCCCCTCCCTTGCCCAGCTGGGGATGCTGTCCCTGATCCCCCCAGGACACGTTTGGCCCTCCTGGCTGCCAGGGCACTGCTGGCTCATGTTCAACTTGCCATGGACCAGGAGCCCAGGGCCTTTTTCATGGTGCTGCTGTCCAGCATCTCATTGCCCAGACTGTCCATCCATCCAGGGCTGCCCCATCCCAGGGGCAGGATCTGGCACTTTCCCTTGTTGAACACTATATGGTCAGTGATTGCCCAGTCCTCTAATTTTTCAGGATTGCTCTGCAAGGCCTCCCTGCAGTTGAGGCAATCAACAGCTCATCCCAATTTTGTATCATCTGTGAACTTGCTTAGTATCCCTTCCAGTCCTGCGTCCTGTGT
The DNA here is from genome assembly GCA_030060385.1 of Muscicapa striata striata. NCBI lineage: Eukaryota > Metazoa > Chordata > Aves > Passeriformes > Muscicapidae > Muscicapa > Muscicapa striata. Next base: position 2,366,083 of record JAREIS010000206.1, read on the forward strand.
CTAGGCCAATTATGAAGATTTTGAAAAGCACAGGGCCAGGAATGGAGCCCTGTAGAGCCCCACTGGTGACAGGTCACTGGTCTGATGTCACCTCATTCACTGTCACCCCTTGTGCCTGACCTGTGACCCAGCTGCTCACCCCCCCATGATGTGTTTACCCAGCTGTGTGCTGGAAGTTTTGTCCGTAAGGATATTGGGAGAGAGAACATTGAAAGCTGGACTGAAATTCAAAAGGATTACATACACTGGCTTCCCTTGATCAGCTGAGTGGGTTACTTTGCCTTAAAAGAAAATCAAGTTTGATAAGCAGGAGTTTCTACTCATGAAGCTGTGCTGGCTCTGACTGATGACTGCATTGTCTTTCAGGTGTTTTTCAATACCTCCCTGAATAATCTCCATCACCAGGCTCTAAAGTGAGACTGACAGGCCTGCAACTTCTGGGGTACTGCTTCTTGCCCTTCTTGAACACTGAGGCAATGTTCACCACCTTCCAGTCAGCTGGGACATCTCCAGATTCCCAAGATCTATCAAAAAGCACCTCGAGAAGTTTTGCTATGCCATCAGCTAGCTCTGATGATTCTTGGATTAACCCTATAGGGCCTCATAGATTTGTAGAGATACAGCTGGAACAGCAGATTCCACACAACTTCAGAATCAAAGGAGCATTTATCATTCTCACAGCCATGGTCCTCCAGTGGAACACTCTTGGTTCATCATCTGTGCTGAAGATACAGGCAAAGACTGCATTGAGTACCTTTGCCTTGTCCCTGCCCCTGTTTGTGAGGTGACCATCTTCATCCTATAATGGGCTGATGTTATTTTTACACTGTTTTTTGTTATTAGTATATTTTAAAAATCTCTTTTTATTTTTCCCCATGATTCTCACCAGCTTCAATTCCACCTGAACTTTGCCTAGATGAATTTTCTCCCTACAATGGCTGCAGCATCTCTGTATTCCTCACATTTCACCTGACCTTGCTTCCACTGGGCATACACCTTCCTTTTCATGCCTTATTTTCAGTGACCCTGGAGGCTACAGGAGATGGGGTTTTACAGTGTGTCAGCACCATCACTGATGAAGCTTAGTGTAGTGCTCTGATAAGACTGGAGCTAGCAGGATCTCTTTTTCCCTTCCTTACCACCTACTGAGTCTCTTTGCTGTCTCTCCTGGCTGCTCTTATGTGGTTAGAGAGGAGACCTGTGAGGTTATGACCTTGGCACCAACTTCATCAGGTTATCTTAAATAAGTGAAGCAGCTAATAGTCGCTAAAAAGGATATTTATTACAAAGAACATCAGTCTCAAAAGCAAAAGAAAAGCAGAGGCAGAAGCAATGGCTAAAGCAATTGGCAAATCAAATGGCAAGAGCAAATGGCTAAAAGCCTTGGCAAAAGCACCAACCCTCCCCAGTATATACTCTTATACAGGATCTTCCCAACAAGCCAAGATACAAACTCAGACCAGCCCATTAGAATTCTAGTTTCTTAGCATGCTAGGTTATGTATAGACTATGCATGCGACCTATCTTGTTCTATCTGAAAAATGTAAGCAATATTTTTACTATAGCTGCTCTATTATGTCTAAGTACTGTCTACAGATGTGGTCCTGGAGCCTCTACTGAAAACATCAGTATGTTTCAACCTTCACTGGAACTCACACTGCAACTTTGGCATTTGAAGCTTTTCACGTACTAAAAGCATTACAGCTCACCTAAAACTTACTAACTTACTTCTACTTAAATGTCTGCTTTATGTGTGAGTGGCTTAATATACTTCAACCCATCCAAAGGCTTTAATTCAATCCCTGTACTTTGATTACTCCCTGAAGAATTCAGAAAGACCCCTGACTCACTGCCTCCAACAGAGACCTTCCTGCTCAACCCACCTGCAAGGGCTCATGACCTCAATGCTGTGCCATGCCCCCATTTGCTCATCTCTGAGTGGCTCCCTGGAGCTGTTCCAATCACCCTCAGCTGCTCCCAGCACCACCACCTCCTTGCCTGCTTGGCTGTCCAGGGTTTCTGGTACCTATAATAAATAAACAGGTCTTCAGCCTGTGAAAAACTCAATTTTCTCTGAAAAAAATCTAAAATATTTAAAATCTTTTCCCATCTTTCCACTTTTTTTAAAAGGGCATTTTTATTTAAAAAACCAAATTCAGTTGTGATATCTCCAGTGAAATAAGTTATCCAAGACGAAAGAAAGAAAGAAAGAAAGAGAGAGAGAGAAAGAAAGAAAGAAAGAAAGAAAGAAAGAAAGAGAGAAAGAAGAAAGAGAGAGAGAAAGAGAGAAAGAGAGAGAGAAAGAAAGAAAGAAAGAAAAGAAAGAAAGAAAGAAAGAAAGAAAGAAAGAAAGAAAGAAAGAAAGAAAGAAAGAAAGAAAGAAAGAAAGAAAGAAAGAAAGAAAGAAAGAAAGAAAGAAAGAAAGAAAGAAAGAAAGAAAGAAAGAAAGAAAGAAAGAAAGAAAGAAAGAAAGAAGTATTTATATAAATAAAAATTTGTCTTGTAAAAGAGATTTTTTTTTTTTTTTTTTTTTTAGGATTTTTCCCTGCTCCAACTCGGTACAGAAATTTAATGTTGTATCAATTAATTGCTCTAGCATCTTCACTACTTCACTACATCTCCAGAACTCAGCAGGTCCAGCCAGTACTCAATTCCTCTCACTCTTTTTGTAGATGGTCATATTGTATTTTAATATTTCTTTGGAGGAAAAGCTTTATGAGACACCCTAATTTTTTCTACTTTGTACAGTCTTCTAGAGTTCACAGTTGCAAGGTCTAGGTATGGACCAATATCTAGTTCTTGAGCTGTGATAGCATTTTTTAATGCCAAAATACTCTCAAATACTTGTATTTTAAAAAAACTGCTCAAGTAGTTACATTTAGATCTTTATTTTACACTTACCACAAATGGAGTTGATGAAGGGTCTTTTGAATTTTACTGTGCCACATTCATTAAGAGGAAACACAAATTTAGCTGTGTTGGATCCTTGCAAATAACTGTATCACCATTTTCCACAGCATAACTAGCATGCTCGCAATAAAAACATTCTTCTAAAATATTTTAAAGCACAGTAAACCAAAAGCTATCGCTTATTATTACCTGGGTTTTGTTTATTAACTGTTATTGTTGTAGATGTTATGTAAGTCTAGATAATACCAGTGTGATACATATGAAAACAGTATCTTCATTCTCTAATGATGTACTTTCAAATTTCATTAATTATGTTCCAGAACCAGTATTCACTGGTCTGTCGTGATTTAGGAACGGTATTCCCCAAATTGGTGTTCCCAATGAAACACTCCAATTCATGAGCTGCTTGCTGGCTCCTCCCTCCATCTTCCCCTGTGGCAGGATGGAGAAGAGAATTGGAGTCACAAATGGTAAAGGTGCCAGGCTGAGATAAGAGCAACTTCTTGGAAAAAGCAACGGAATACGGCAACAAATATTAATGACAGAATGTACAAGAGTGTGTACAGACCAGCCTGTACTGAAGTTCCAACATGTTCAGCACAGCAGTGCTCAGTGGTGGTTATTCAGACCACGATAGTCCACTGCCAGTCTCCACTGGCCACACACTGGCCATGTGGGACCACCAAGCAGGGAGGGAGTCCTGCTGGTCTCCAGGCCCCATCTCTTGGCTGGGGTGCACAGAGCCCCAGCTGGCACGGTGGTGTCCATGGTGCACTGCTCTGGTAGTGGTTGGTGCCTTTTGTTCTTCAACCCTCAGCAGTTCCCACAGCAGAAGGGTCCTCTGAGAGACCAGGCAAGGTGTTCAGCTGTCTAACTTCCTCTGTCTCCTCAGCAGCTCTCCCAAAACCCAACAATGGCCCTTTTGGACCCTTGAAATACCTTATCCTGAGGCAATCTCTGCCAAGGAAGCCCAGGGCCTCTGGGCCAGTCACAATGGGGTATTTTGCCATTCATTCCAGTCAGGGTCACTTCAGCTTCCAGTACAGTCAGCTGCCCAGTTCCCCCTGTCACCTCAGAAATAGAGATGGATTCTACCCCCACATATCTTGACAGCATCAGGGAGCACTGTGCACCTGTGTCAACTAAAGACTTAGGATCTTGTGGGTCTGATGTGCCAAGCCATTGGATCCACACAGTCCAATAGATCTGATTGCCCCTTTCCTCCACCTGGCTGGAGGCAGGGCCTCTCTAGCTCTGGTCATGGTAGTTGTTGCAGTCTTGTAAACATGAACTGGAGATCCTTTCAAGAGGATTAGAAGTAACACCAAACATTCTATTCTGTCTGAGGACTTGCTCACTTGAAACTGGAGCTGCATTTATCCTCGAGTTTCCTCTGATGTTTGTTCTTCCTCCCAACTCACACACCTGTGCTGAGGTGGGGTTTCCATCCCTCTTCTTCACATCCTCTCTGTGGGCACACAGCAAAACCACAGGTTACTTGTACTTTGTGCCCCTCTCTGAGCAGAGGGGTACCTGCTCCCAATAGGAGAGACTCTGTGCCATAGTGGAGGGGCACAGGACATTTCCTCTCTAATCTGCTGAAGTCTTTTGAGTCTGTCCACAGTCTTGGACAGTCTTTCCACAGACAGGGTGCAGGTCAGCAGGGAGGATAAAAAGATGATCACCATATTGCTGTAGCTGGGTAATCACCTAAGCACTTTGTTTCTTCTCCTCCTTTCGTGGGCATCCGTGCCAATGAGTTGGTGTGGGATGATCATGTGCTCCATACAAGCTTCTGCCACAGGGATTGTGCACACTGACCTCATCCACATCTGCAGGGGACTGCACATTATTTGAATCCCTAGGGATTACCTCCAGCACAGCCAGCTCTCTCAGGCACTGGCTACCTTTCCCCATGGTGTCCCACCTGCCTGGGTGCACTATTAGATCATCCTTGAGACAGGACCTTTCTCTAACACTTGACAGGAGTCATCTCCCAAGGCTGAGAGCTTCTGTCCTCTTCCCAATCCCCTTGTCAATGCCCACATCCTGGGACAGGGATCCCAGCTGCTGCCCTCATTACCATCCAGTTTCATATCATGGGTTGTGATTTTGCAGCACTGGAGCAGCCAGGTCAGCCTGGCAGCTGAAATCTCCTTGCACACCCTGCAGCTCATCCAGGGATAGGGACTGGTGACTATCTCTAGCCCTGCCTCTTGTTCCTGTTCTATTGGCATGGGCTGTTCCTGCAGCTCAGCTCCATTTGAGTGGCCACAGTAGTTGTTTATTGGATTTTCTCTTTCTCTCCTTGAAGATGCCATCAAATGATGAGCTATTGAATGAGTAGCCAGGGCCCTGCTATAGACCACAGATCATCTACCTAGAACTTGTCAAATATTGAAATATTTTTTGCTGCAGCAGTCGGTTCCATAAAGAAACCATTTCATTTTTGAGAGCTGATGAAATGATCTGCAAAATACCTGCATAGATTGGAGTTTTTACTTTTTCTGTAATTTTCAGCTACCATCATCTGGTTCTATTTTCATTTTTAGTGTCATGAACTAACAGTTAATGAGGTTATAATTGAAATACTATTTTGTGAGGGCCAAGAGGACTGTTAGACACTAATGCTGGTTAGAGGGAAAAGCTAGTGAAAGCCCAGACCTAAGCTTCTCTGCAAGGTTAACTGAATAATTGACAACTGATAATTAAAACTGATTTAGACTCTCCAGGGAATACCACATTGTAAGCAAGTCACTAAGGGTGCATTACCATACCTTTAGAAATTATGGCCATGAAAAAAATATTACATTGCAGATATATTTTGTAAGACTCTATGTGTACTTTTGATTCCTCCCAAAGAGGCTGCACTTTAACTCAGCATATTAAGAAAAGAAAACTCTCCACACCTTGAAACTTTAAAGACTTAGTGGTATATGTTGGATAATCAGGAACTGTTTTGGTTTTAAATTACAAGTAGAAACACAGCAGCATAACTCTGAAGACAACAGACAGGAATTGCTGATTTTAAAATCATAAATATTTCAAAGTAATTTGTAGTGTGAGAAGATAGGTTGAAAGGATAGCACAAAAGGCTATCTGGAAATATCTGTGCCTGCCTAATGAATTTGGGTGTTATAGAAGAGTGGGTTAGCTGGCTACTAGTTACAGTTTGAGCTGGAGCTTGAAACTGAGAGTCTGCTGCAGTTTGGGATGGAGTGAGTCTGCTGGCTGTGCTGTGAGGAGGTAAGGGACAGACAAGGTAAGATGATGTTGTGAGGGATAGTCAAGGTAATGTGGCTGGGCAAGGGACAGGTTGTGGCTTAGCCAGTCATGCAGAGAGGAGAGAAGGAGTAAGAGCTGTGTGGAGCTGCTTGTAGGAAAAGGAGTCAGAGTTGTTGGAAAGAAGTACACTGAAAGAAGGCATGAAAACTCTCTAATAAAGGACTGGAGGTGATGCCAGTTGTGTCCCTCTTGACACAACAGCAACAGTACTGCAAGATTTAAAAACATAATTTTTAGGAAGATATACTGCTGCACTGAAATTCTGCTTATATCATACCCAAGTCTTTTAATGCCACATATCTAAAATTTTACTTTCAGCTCAATTTAAAAAAATAGATTGGTGATACCATGTTGTCAGAAGGAGTCCCACATTTTTCTAAAGCTTAATAGAAATTAACTGCCTTTGCAGCAGACCTCCTCAACAGCAATTGTATTGGCATGTTTGTCAATCTTAATCTTCAGCATAAGGGAGAGGAGCTTACTCTGAGGGTCTGAACAGGGCCTATCTTGGACATATGGGAGGCATGACTGTCGTACAGCTGGCTACCACATTCCTACATTCTGTCAGACTTTCAAGACAAGAATAAAGAATTGCCAATTTTGTAAATAATTTAAATCTTTGGCTCTTTTTCTGATCCTGTGGAGGGGATTCATTCATGTGTCTGGTACCACAGACTCGGTTGGAAAAGACCTTTAAGATCATCAAGTCCAACCCATGCCCTAACACCTCAACTAAAACCATGGCACTGAGTGCCACATCCAGGCTTTTTTCAAACACATCTAGAAATGGTGACTCCACCACCATGGCAGACCATTCCAGTACTTTAACACTCTTTCTGTGAAATACTTTTTTGTAATATCCAACCTAATTTTCTGTTGATGCAGCTTGAGACTGTGTCCCCCTGTTCTGTTAGTGGCTGCCTGGAGAAAGAGACCAACCCCCACCTGACCACCACCACCTCTCAGAAAGTTGCAGAGAGGGATAAGGTCACTCCTGAGTCTCCTTTTCTCCAGGCTAAACAACCCCAGCTCCCTCAGCTGTTCCTCACAGGGTTTGTGTTCCAAGCCCCTCACCAGCCTCGTTGCCTCCTCTGGATGTGCTCAAGTGTCTCAACGTCCTCCCTGAACTGAGGGGCCACAACTGGACACAGCACTCCAGATGTGGCCTCACTGGTGCCAAGGACAGGGAAAGAGTGACCTCCCTGCTCCTGCTGGCCACACTATTCCTCATACAGGCCAGGGGCCATTGGCCTTCGTGGCCACCAGGGCACACTGCTGGCTCATGTTCAGTCAGCTGTCACCCAGCACCCCCAGGTCCCTTTCTGCCTGGGCACTGTCCAGCCACACCATCCTCAGCCTCTAATGTTACAGGGGATTACTGTGGCCAAAATGCAGGACTCAGCACTGGGACTTGTTAAACTCCATCCCACTGCACTCTGCCCATCCATCCAACCATTCCAGGTCTCTCCTCAGAGCCCTCCCACCTTCCAACAGATAGACACACACTCCCAGCTTCGTGTCATCTGCAAATTTACTAATGGGAGACTCAATCCCCTCATCCAGATCACCAATGAAGACATTAAACAGAACAGGCCCCAGCACAGACCCCTGGGGGACACCACTGGTGACTGTCACCAGCTGGATGCAGCACTGTTCACCACCACTCCCTGGGCCTGGCCATGCAGCCAGTTCATAACCCAGCAGAGAGTGCTCCTGTCCAAGCCATGGGCTGCCAGCTTTTCCAGGGAATGCTGTGGGAGACTGTGTCCAAGGCCTTGCTGAAGTCCAGGTGCACAACATCCACAGCCTTTCCTGCATCCAGCAGGCGAGTCACCTGGTTATAAAAGAGACCAGGTTGGTCAAACATGACCTTCCCCTCCTAAACCCATGCTGGCTGGGCGTGATATCCTGGCCATCCTGTAAGTGCTGTGTTGTGGCACTCAGTATAAACTGTTCCCTAACCTTACCTGGTACTGAGGTCAGGCTGTCTGTCCTGAAATTACTAGGATCCTCCTTCCCACCCTTTTTGTGGATGGGTGTCACATTGGCCAGCTAACAGGAGAAGTGCAAGTTTTGCCATTCTTAGGTGTGGAGAGTACTATGGTGAAGACAAATGCTTATGCTCTAAAAAGGCAATTAAACAAGTAAAAAGATTGCTCATTATGAATAAAAGCAAAGACTGAGCTCTGTCATGTTTACAAAACTTATACATAAATTTCAAAACGCATACACACAATATATTTTAATATTCATGTTCTGTCTCAAATCTTACCCCTTCCTATGTAATTCATTCTTTATGAACTTGCTGCAGGCAACTCAAAATTTTAGAAGTTTTGAATTTCTCACAGGAGCTTGTTCTACACTACTAGATTTGACAAAGGTTTGGTCTTGCTGTCTTGTAGAGGTAGAAAGAAGTTAAACATTGCAGCTCTTGCTGTTGGGGTATCACAATAACTCTTTTGGATTTAGTCCAGAAACACCATATGGGGAGATGAAGAGTAGCAGCAGATGGGTAGAGAGACAAGCTGTATTGTTGAGACAGGAGGAAAGGGAAAAGACAAAGACAAAAGTAACACTAAGTAAAATACAGAAATGCACTGGCAGCAGGGGAAAAAAGTCACAAAGGAAATCCCACTCCAGTAGTAAATAAAGGAGAAAACTCAATGGGAAAAAAACAGAAAACTATACAATAGTAGGTAAAGTACATAGAGACTGAAATGTGTCCCAAGGGACAGTATGGGCAGAAAACATTACATCCCAAAAAAAAGGAAAACAGGGTAAAAAGATATTTATTTATCAGCATTCATGGGAAAATCAGGCTGACAGGTAAATGAATTGTTGAACGTTGTTAGCTGTAAAATAAAAATAATACATGCACCAAGAAGTATCCTTTCTTCCATTTCCACAGCTAGATCATGACTGGCAGCATCAAGCAGTATACATACAAGATAAATCACAGCCTCTTTCTCTGATGAGCCTTTTGTTTAATTAACCTGAAAGAAGCATAACATGACAGAGACAACTGTCGTTAGCAAAACACCAGTATCTGTTTTCCTGCCTTCTTCTGCAATGTACACACACACTCTTCCACCTTTGCATATTTAAGGCTACTACTATGGGCTGTAGTGAAGTTTCAATCCCTCAATGAGGCATTTCTTGTACCTCTTCTTCCTGCCTTCTAGCACTTCTAAACTCAGGAGCCAGCTGCAGTTCTTGTCTTCAAGGACCTGCTCAGCAAGGCCTTGCTATTGGAGAAAAATGTTTTAGATCTTTCCAGATAAAAATTACTGCACCACACTTGCAGCTTGTGAGTTTCAGTAATTCAAATGCAGCATTTTTAAATTTTCTGAGAAGCAAAAAATCCTCCATATACAGGTGACATCCACAACTTTAATTAGCAAAGTAGCAAGCTGATGCTGTAATTCCTTTTTCCTCTTCTATGACACCATCTAACTCAGCACAATCTCTATGGTACTTCTTACCTGCTTTTAAAAAAACTTTATTGTTGGCTTCTCCTTATGAAATTAAGGATATGGGTCCTAATCAAGGACCTGTTACAAATGGTGTCTTTTATTGAACCTAAACAGCAATTAAAAAACTGAATGTACTCAATATGTCTTAATGTTTTAGTTGATATGTAGTGAATAAGTTATGGAGAGATGAAGAGAACTTAAAGAAACCCCAGTTATCTTTGCAACTCAAGTGTGCCATAAACAGTTGTAGCACATCTGGCTCGTTCAGAAAGCATTTGTTTGGAAAAACAATCATCAGCCTGTTCCTCTGCCTAGCAGGAACCATCAGGGATTTCCTTGAGATGAGGCTCAATAACATTTGCAGCCTGAGAACACACGCAAACCAAGGTAACAACAGCAGGAAGAGTGTCTGGAACCAAAATCAAATAAACGCATACAAATTGTGAAACTAAAAAAAGTATACAATAGCACACTTGAAGTAGCCAAACAAGTGAGAACAGCATGTGTAGGAATGAATCTGAAATACTCATGCTCTAAATAAAGGATTCAACTCCAAGGTTACTATTACTGGTATGCAAATAGCAGCACTACCACTGCACGTTTTCTGAAGGATTCACCCAGAGCTTTGTGGTACTGGCTACCTAACTGCTGCTGCTGATAAATGCCAAACATAGGGCAAGAAGTCTTTGCACATATTAAAATATTAAAATATATACACCTATGAGGTTGCTTTTTCCTTCATACTGGTACATGTTAAGCAGCTAGTGAGGAATTAGCTTTTTTGAGGCAGAGCATCTAAAAATCAGTTGACAACTGCAATCAGTTTAAGAGTAGAATACTACCAGGGTATACTAGTTTTAAATAAACAGAGTATCCTTAATTACAGTAAAAAATACAGGCATTATTTCTACTAAAGATCTACTCCAGTATATAAATACATAATAAATTAAAATTTATTTGGGTGCATTTAATGAAAAATAATCCTTATCATGATGTGAGGGACAACTTTGACCATTTAAGGCAGAATCCAGTTTGCCTCTGTGTGATATTTTCCCTGTTTTTATTAAGATCATTTTGGAAAAATTAGACAATTATCCCAGACCAGCACAGTAGAGATGAGTACACAATCAAAAGAATTCAAGAAATATTTACTGAATCATTTGGCTGAAGTTTCAGCAGCAGAAGAAAGAACTGGCCAGACAAGTTGGTAAGAAATGGCTGAGAAGATGCCATTTGCACAGTGTAAGGAAAATCCGTTCCTAAAACAGTTACAGAAGGACCATACAGAAAACTAAGTCCTCAGACAGGACAGAAAATGTTTTAGTCAGTTTGGAGTTACTGACTCTTTAGAGTACAGAGCAAGTCAAGAACTGTTTGGACAGAACCCCTGACAGCATGGGCTAGAAGGGCAACTAAAAATTGCTTTGTGCTTTGGGCTTTGATGCACTGCTTGCTCAAAAACTGGGCCAGTTCTGTTTGCTTTTTCCTTTACATTGTGTCTGCACAATGGACTTTACAAACACTTGTTTAATTTCAAGTATATAGGTGGTATATAACCACCACAGATTATTTGCTTTTGCATTTTTATTGTGGCTTCCATGCATGTGACATGTGCTTTGCAAACATGCTTCATTACAGCCATAAGTTCCACCACTCAGTCATCATTTAGAGCTCACAAAAGTAAAGGTTCCAGAAACACCAAAAAGTAAGCTTGAAGTAAGTAAGTTTTTACTCAAGGCTTTTATTGTCCCTATCATGACAAAGGCAATGTTGACCAGAAGTATCATGACCTATAACAATTTGCCAACTACAAGCTGATTTCTTGCTCATTTTACATAGCTAGAAGACTAGAAAAGCTGATAAAATTTTGCTTTTTAATAATATACATCCCAGGGCTCCTTTTTTATACTGATGTATTTTTCCTACAGTCTTTACTGAGAAATCTACTTTAAGTGCTTTGAGGATGCATAAAGGCAACCACCTATGTTCATTGAAAACAGCATTTGGAAGTTTAACTTCATTCTCTAAATTGTTCATATATGAAATCCTTTTAGAGAGCTGAGTATCAATGTGACAAAGTTACAGGAGAATCCAGTGCAACAAACAGAATAAATTGAAGTAGCACAGCAAGACAAAGACAGATTTTTGCCCCATATAGGTTTCTGCAGGCAAATTAGACAAAATGTGCTTTGGGAGAAAAATGTGTGTGTGTATGTGTGTGTGTGTTTGTGTGTAATTTTGGTGGACTCTGACGACAACAAAGAAATTCACATTTAGTTTAAGAGATCATTAGGGAGGATTAATGACAGGACCTTAACTACCATCCAGGCCTAATTCCCCCTGCCAAGGCACCTCTGACTAGGCCAGGTTGCTCAAACCTTATCCAACCTGGCCTCAAACACTTCCAGACTTGGGGCATCCACAGCCTGCCTGAGCAACTTGTTTTAGTGTCTCACCACCACCAGAGTAAAAAAAAAAAAAAAATCTTTCCAATACCAAACCTAAATTTCCACTATTTCAATGTTTACCCATTACTCCTTGTCCTATCACAGTTCCTATTGAAGAGTCCCTCCCTGGCTTCCCAGCAGGCCCCTTTCAGATACTGGAGGGTACTATGAGGCCTTCATGCTTCCCAGTAAATTTGAAGATTTCCATTATACCACAACATTCTGGGTACTTGCCTACTTTGGAAAGCCAAGACTTAGAACCTTCTTTCATAATTCTTTCATAACACCTGCTTTCTAAGGACTTTTTTTTCCCATCCTATCTCAAGCTGTAAGCACTATAAACTAAGTGATTTACATAAACTTATATGCAAACTCCCTCTTTCCACTTACACACTACCACCTATTTATCCAAGAACAGCAATGTTTCCTTGGACAGCCAAATTCATCACAATTCTTCTTTGAGTTTTTGGTATACATCCGTGTTTCTTAATCCCTGTATGAATGGTGGAATGAGGAATCTTCTTCCAGCCCTTCTTCTAGATCTCTCCATGCCATTCTTTTGCATCCTGTTTAGAACCCTTTCTTTCTTTTCTTTCTTTCTTTCTTTCTTTCTTTCTTTCTTTCTTTCTTTCTTTCTTTCTTTCTTTCTTTCTTTCTTTCTTTCTTTCTTTCTTTCTTTCTTTCTTTCTTTCTTTCTTTCTTTCTTTCTTTCTTTCTTTCTTTCTTTCTTTCTTTTTCTTTCTTTCTTTCTTTCTTTCTTTCTTTCTTTCTTTCTTTCTTTCTTTTTCTTTCTTTCTTTCTTTCTTTCTTTCTTTCTTTCTTTCTTTCTTTCTTTTCTTTCTTTCTTTCTTTCTTTCTTTTCTTTCTTTCTTTCTTTCTTTCTTTCTTTCTTTCTTTCTTTCTTTCTTTCTTTCTTTCTTTCTTTCTTTCTTTCTTTCTTTCTTTCTTTCTTTCTTTCTTCTTTTCTTTCTTTCTTTCTTCTTCTTCTTTCTTCTTTCTTCTTCTTTCTTTCTTTCTCTTTCTTTCCTTTCTTTCTTTCTTTCTTTCTTTCTTTCTTTCCTTCCTTCCTTCTTTCTTTTCCTTCCTTCCTTCCTTCCTTCCTTCCTTCCTTCCTTCCTTCCTTCCTTCCTTCCTTCCTTCCTTCCTTCCTTCCTTCCTTCCTTCCTTCCTTCCTTCCTTCCTTCCCTTCCTCCTTCCTTCCTTCCTTCCTTCCCTTCCTTCCTTCCTTCCTCTCCTCTCCTCTCCTCCTCTCCTCTCCTCTCCTCTCCTCTCCTCTCCCTCCTCTCCTCTCCTCCTCTCCCTCTCCTCTCCTCTCCTCTCCTCTCCCTCTCTCTCCTCTCCTCTCTCTCCTCTCCTCTCCCTCTCCTCTCCTCTCCTCTCCTCTCCTCTCCCTCTCCTCCTCTCCTCTCCTCTCCTCTCCTCTCCTCTCCTCTCCTCTCCTCTCCCTTCTCCCTCTCCTTTTCCCTTTCCCCCCTTTCTTTCCTCTCCTCCTCCCCTAATTGGACTAATTAACTTATTGTGTCACATTCACTTTCAGCATCAGTTCAAAAATTTTTATTTTGCGTCAAATTAATTGTACTTTTCTACTATCTACTCTGACAAACTTTTCTCTCATACTACTCCTTTTTATTCCCTCCCCCTCTGGTTATTACAATGACTCATTCCTCTCCTGGGTAGGACCTGGACACAGAAAGTAAAGCCTGACATAGCAGGTACCCAGACCTGCTCTTGGTTTTGGTTAGGCCACATTCCAGGTAGGAGCTGAAATGCAAGGGCATTTTGCCCATTTCTTTGTTTTTAACAGAAAAAAATGGATCATCCCTAGTATAAACACAAAAGGACCATAATTACCAACAACTCAGCTGCTTTCTCTACAGGTAAAAACAATAGGAGACCAGAAGTGTTTCATCAGGCAATAAAAAATACAGATAAGTTCTGAGGTGCAAATCAACCTCACCTCCATGGTGAGGGAGGCAGAATTGAGTGGAATCCATCCTAGCAATGGTCCCACATCTAGCTGCCACCAAGTTCCCCACTCAGCTGAGATGGTGCTGAAAGTGCTGCTCTTGGAGCTTGCAAGATATTGACCCTTCTGTAAAATATGCACAGGTGAAAGGCTGGACTTCAAAACAGTGATTTCTTTCTACATTTAGAAAAATGCAGACACTCTTTTTAACCCCATCTTTATGACTAGAATGAGAAGCATAAAGGGAAATCCATAGTAGAGAAGGAGATAGCATGTTTGCTGGCAATGCAGTGTGATAGGAAGGATAGGAAGGTGTATGCTTTTAAAAAAAATAATTAGCAGGAAAACACCTGTTTCAAAATATTTCAAATCTGACATTGGTAATAAATGACTAGGAAACACCAAGATAGGTGTTTTTAAAGGTTTTGATTTAATAACAGTGTCAGATATGCAGCAGCTTGGAAAAAGACAGAGACCACTTCTTCTTCTAGCAGGTTCCATCTTTATTACAGACACTCCAGTATTTACATGTTTCTACTGTGTTTCTACTAGTTTAGGGAAAGTTTTGGGAAGGTGCAGAAGGAAAGACGAAACAGCCACAGCACCAAGCACCTGCAGAGCAGAGGTTCCTGCCCTTATTCACCCAAACATGCCATCTCCCAGCGTTGTGGGTAGTAAAGAAAAACCTGGAGTCAATCCTTTGGAATGCACCTTTCCCAAGAGAACAGAGAGTGTTTACCAAAGCTGAGGCAGCTGCTCCTACACAGAGCTCTCATCAGGGTTGGGGTGGCTGCAGCAGGCCACTGCTTCTGCAAGATACAGCAGATGGCTTTTATTCCAGCATAGACTGAAAAAACATGGATGACAGTCAAGAAGACAAAAATAAAAGACTGTAGCTAATGAGGCTCAAAGAGTTGAGACAGCAACAGAAGTGAAGGTGGAAGTTTGCATGAAGGAAAACCTTGCAGACAAAAACCTCAGTGCCAGAGCAGGGTGATAAAAAAAAACAATAAAAATGTATCACAAGCCAAAGCAAGAGAACAGCAAGGATGGCATCAGCACCATAACTGAAGAGGAAATTACCTTCTGTTTATTTCCTACTGCCCAAACACAGACACATGTCATAGATCAGACAGAGACAACATATAAATTTGTAAACAAACTTTTTGATTTGTGACCTTGAAAAGGGTCTTTCCCTTCTATTGTCTTCCTACTGTTGGGATGTTTACTTTTTTTGTTGAATCAAGGATCATGTTAAATTTTCATCCAAAATTTTTTGTCAATAGAAATGAGTGCAATTTATTTTCTGGGTTTGCACTGAAATAGATTTCTTTCCCCCCCCCCGATTAAAATACATTTGCATAAAACCTTACCATGATGCTGATCTAAACATTTTACTGAATGATTTTCTCTTGCAAACACATGGAATAAATAAGGTGGACTACAAAAAAATTGTTAATGATTGCTTTTAACAAGCCATGAAAAAATCGCAAACCATGTATATGAGTTACTTATTTCTGCCTATGAAGAATGAAACTGAAATCTCAAGGTGACACCTTTAGTTACACTGAAACTTACACTTCTGATGGAAGTATTACCATGTATAACGCTATTTGGTGAAGTAAAATGCACAAATGTATCAATGAGATTAAAAACTAGCATCCCTTACTAGCACTTAAGGATAGCAAACATACTGAAGTAGAAATGCCAGACGAGTTTTAGGAATAATGTACCATATATAATCATAGATTTGGTAAGGTTGCAAAAGCCCTCTGAGATAGTCAAGCACAACCATTACTCAGATCCAGTATCCTCATATAAAAGAGAACTAACTGAAAGAGCACCTCAAGATGTCAACTACCTCAAGATCTCAACTTTCATTTTATGATCACTTATATTTACTTGTGGCTGTTATGCTTCAATTCTAGAGAATTGTAAATACCTGAAGCTGCACTTTGCATTTTGGTAACTATGAATACCAACACAATTTTTAAGCTGCCTTTGTTTCTGTGTGTCCTTATCTCATAACGCCTAAATCCTATGTGTTAATAGAGGATATTTTTATTTGTTGTACTACATAGATAATATCAGAATATTTTAAATGCACTCAATACTTTTTATACAGCTGCTGATTTTATGCTTTCTTCTTTAAATCATATGAATACTAGTACACAAAATTATCTGCGCTGTCCTGAAATAAACAAAATAGCCACTAGATGGCAATAAACGCCAGCTAATGAGCAAAACGTGGTTTCAGTATTCAAAATCACTTCATTGTTGCCTTTCTTACACGAAATGGACATGTAAAAAACAAAACAAACTCACATGACTCAAAGGCTATTCAAAACTTTTAAGTATCTGAAATGAAAACTGACAGTTTCAGCAAAATTACTAGATTGCCTCAATGTGAATGAGTTCAGTGAAACAGTAGTTTAATACAGCACACCATAGATGAATACACCCTGGAAATTACAAGTATTAGCATAGCTCCCATGTATTGCCATAAAAGCTTTTCACAGTGTCCCATTTCCACCATATCCTCATTCATTTTCTTCTTCTGTCATTCTCATGTAAATATTTGCTGAAATTAAATTAAATTAATAACATGAATCACAGTGAGCTGAGCCAAATTTATGTGCTCCTTTTTCCACTATTTTGAAAGTTCAGATGCTATCAGTATAAGTGCTTGCATTGGGACCTATAGAAATACTATAATCTGTTTTAACTACTGTCCTTTAATAACAAGAACGTCATAATTTTAATATATAGTCAAACAACATATGAAATTTCTTCTTTAAAGACCGTTTCTTTTTCTCCCTATTACTTGCAATAACATTAAGCATGTTTTGTTTTGGTTATTTAATGGTTTTATTCAGGTATATATGCTGAAATCTATTATTGGTGGATGTATTGTCATGTACGTAAGAAATTTCCTTCAGATTAAAAAGAAGGAAAAATCCATCTACAAAAAAAAAAACGAAACCCAAACCCAAACCAAACCAAACCAAACCAAACCCAACCAAACAAACAAAACAAACAACAACAACAAAAAAAAAAACCCCAACCAAACAAACAAAACAAACAAACAACAACAAAAAAAAACAAACACATGCAGATAAAACACATATAGATAAAAAACTCTATAATTTTCTCAGACTCACTCAATTAAGCCAAAATTGCTAATTATGCTTTATTTTCATATAGAACTACACATAGTCATGCATAAAACCAAAAGCAGTTGTGGTGGATTACAATAAATAGCTTTGTAGCTTAGAGATTATGTACATGAATTTTGCCAAAGACCTTGCCCTGGGACTTCTTGTTCTTTAGCAACTTTTAAAAAAAAAACATTTCTTAAGCATTTTGTCATTCAGGGTTAGTTTCATAACAATTTGTTGATGGCTGGGAAGGGAATTAGCTGAATTACCAAACTGTGTGTTACATTAATCAAGTTTGTCCCCTTTTCTAATGCTTCATTATTTTGGACTTCTCAGCTAATGCTTCATGTGCTCATGTAACTGTAGAATACTAAGGGGATTTACTCCTTTTCCAATAAAAAAAAAAAAAAAAAAACAAAAAACAAAAAACAAAACCAAACAAAAAACCAAAGAAAAACCCCAAAAAACCCCCAAAAAAACCAAAACCAAAAACAACAACCAAAAAAAACAAAAAAACAAAACAAAAAAAAAAAAAAAAAAAAAAAAAAAACAAGAAGGGAAATACAGAAAAAAATGCTAAACCCATCCTCTCAGCTCTAACATTAGGACACATGAAACAGTTGGGTAATTTGGGATTATTTTTATGTTGTTGTTCCTCAGTTTCCTCAGCAGGAATCAGGGTTTTCTCCCTTTTCAACCCTTCCTGAGGATCACTTCTGGGATTGCAGCATCAATTAATTTTAAAAACTACTTTACTAAACTATCCAGGGCTCACTGACAAACCCTGGCAATGAGCTTGGGCTTGAAGGTCTGAGAGCTGTTTGGCCCTAATGAATGAAAACATATGCCAGCAACATTCATCACGTTTTCCATAATTTAGCTGCTTAATACAACCATTAATGAGGCCCAAAATATTCCCTTAATCTATCCTGGCCTAATGTTAGTTACTGCTCTGCTGCCTTCTTTGTGTGCTTCTTTCCCAAGTGATGCTAATAGCAGTTTCAAAGACAAAAACTACTGACAACTCCCTATGTTATACAGTAGCAACACCCTTCCTTGACTGGTAGAGAAGTGGCAACAATTTCTAAGTTGTTGTTGAAGGATAAATCAACATCCTCTACCAGTGAAGCACTACATTTTTGGGACTCCTTCTGTGCACCAGCCACAATCAATCCGAGAAATGTATCTGTGTGTGTCCTTCCCAGAGTGCAAGGAATTTCTCTTGGCTAGCAAGTAACATGGGTCATAAAAAACACAATATCTCTTTTCTTCTTTTTTATTGCTATTTTTAACCCTAAACCGCGTTGGGTGAAAAGATAGTAGGTAGCACACCTGTTACTCAGATTTAGCCAAGCAGATGACAGAAATTTGGCATAACACTAAGACCCACATGATGGTCTTCTTAAGTAGTTTCAAATGAGACATGTTAGTTTCTGTCTTCAGTGTGTTTGTGGTTTTAAATATCTTCAGCAGTCCAAAGAGCAACTAATAGTCCCAGAAGAGCACCATGTTCAAAGCTACTTAAACAGCTACATTATTCTTCTCAATACAATTTTGCCATGCTGCTGAAAAGGATTTTTCTTTTGCAAATCTTCAAAGGTGCAAGATTAACTCATGGGAGGCACTTAAATCTATGTGTGTTAACAATTTGGTTGTCAAAACAGGTTATTCATTTATACAGAAACTTCAGGGGAAAAAAACCAGACCATATACATTAGTCTGAACACATGAATCTCATTACAAGATTTGTCACCTAGTATTTCACTTCTTTGTAATCTCCATGTTCTGTATTCAAATCTATTGGTGACTTCAGTGAGTCATTCACAACTATATCTGGAAAGTTTAATCTCTTGGAATAAGAGGAAAGACTGGAGCATTTTGTCTATTCCTTAGTTAACCTGTCACCACTACAGTCAAAAATGGAAGTGAAGGAGAATGCTACTAATTCTACTAATCTCAGTATGAGTTCATCCACATAAGTGTTGCACAGATCATCTTATGTCTTCCCCCTCAGCACTTTGGCACTTTGCCTTGTTCTTGGCACCAGTGAGGCCACATCTGGAGTGCTGTGTCCAGTTGTGTCCCCTCAGTTCAGGGAGGACGTTGAGACGCTTGAGCACATCCAGAGGAGGCAACGAGGCTGGTGAGGGGCTTGGAACACAAACCCTGTGAGGAACAGCTGAGGGAGCTGGGGTTGTTTAGCCTGGAGAAAAGGAGACTCAGGAGTGACCTTATCCCTCTCTACAACTCCCTGAGAGGTGGTGGTGGTCAGGTGGGGGGTGGCCTCTTTCTCCAGGCACCAACTGACAGAACGAGAGGACACAGTCTCAAGCTGTGCCAAGGGAAATTTAGGTTGGATGTTAGGAAAAAGGTTTTTACTGATAGAGTGGCAAAATACTGGGATCATCTGCCTGAGTAGGTGGTGGAGTCGCCATCCCTGGATGTGTTTAAAAAAAGACTGGATATGGCACTCAGTGCCAAGGTTTGGTTGAGGTGTTAGGGCATGGGGTGGACTCAATGATCTTGAAGGTTTCTTCCAACCTAGTGATTCTGTGATCCTGTGATTCTGTGATTCATAACAACACCTCACCTCTGTACCAGTCATTAGCCTCATTTCACCCCCTTTCACCATGCATAACACGCCTTGTTATAGATCTGATGAGCCAAGGAGATATGGATGTTCACAAAGATTCTCTGATGAAGGTCACAGGAGGAGGACAAATATTTATTCTACCTTCTTTGTTAATTATAAATTCACCAAACCCCACCTAAAATACGTGATTATTCCATGTTTCTGACTTTGGGGCAGATAAGAGTCAAGGGAAAAAACTGTCTGCTCAGGATTGGGCCAATGGATTGTGTATCTCCTCTCCTGAAAGGATGCCTTTAGATGAGCTTTGAGATTCCAACTGCATTAGAGCAGACCAAGGAATATTTATTTATATACATACACACTGTGATTAGATCTCTGTTATTGTACTTTCTGTATAGAAAAGTACCATTTGTCAAATTTGGCAGTCTGCTTCCTGGAAAAGCAGAGAGAAACTATCTACATGTTTCTCTTAAATGCCTAGCTACATAATTGAATCCAGGCACCTCTGCTTGGTCCAAACCCAGCATGTATGGACAAGTAAATATCAGTGAATGAGATCCCTAAGCAATGTTACTTTGCATCCCTAGCTACCTGTGATTGCCCACAAACCATCCTGAGGACAGAGAGAAGTCTTTTTTTCCTGATGCTAACTGCTGAGTGGCAGGGAAATGAACCTGCATGCTCTGGATTCAGAGCCTGGAAAGGGGAAAAAATTTTTAAAAAGTGTTTACTGGCATGTCAGATTTCATTAAAAGATGAGCTGCACACACACTTTACCACACAACTTAGCATAGCACAAATACTGCTGCACAAATGACATTTGTTACAATTTTACTTGTCTGCCTAGACCCCCGTCTGTTGTCATATGATCCTTGCATGAAAAGAATCTCATACATACGCAAAAAATACCCCAAAAACTTAAACAAAAAAGTAACCCTATAAAACCCCCCAAAGCACTATAAAGGCTGGTCCCTTGTTTTTTAAAAACAGCAGACTTGAGAGGAATCCGGAATCCAGAAGTAATTCTGTCAACTACAACAGCCTGCAGACATAGGATCTTTCAGAGACAGCATGCAAAAATGCCTTCTGTGGACCACACTGTGCATCAATGCACAGTGATGTGTGAACCCTATGAGCACCCAGCACAGTTCCAGGGGCTGACTCCTGTGTGGAAAGCACTGATGAAGTGCTGTCATCTGCCAGACATTTGCTATGAATGCAGCAGAGAAGTAGCCTTGCCTTGCAAACTGACCCCAACAAATCTGACACATGCCCATGGACATTCACGTCATACAAACAGAATGCCATCAGGGCATAACTGTGATATGTTTCCAGGTTGTGTCCCATAAGGTTGGTTGGTTGGTAGCCAACAAGTGCCCATTGTCTGAATTCTAATTGGCCAAAATAAGGAAAAAGGGTCTTTTGACAAGGGCGTGTTGTGATAGGCTTCACACTGATGTAGGGTAGGTCTAGACTGGATATTAAGAAGAAATTCTTCCCTGTGAATATGATGAGGATCTGACACTAAAAATTCTTAAAACAGTCAGTAGAGCACCTTGCACTGTCCTTTTGTGTTTGAGCACCTTCACACCTGCTATCACTCCTCCTGACATTTTGGTTTTGGTCTGGGCATGAAGACTGACTCGAAGTAGTGAGTCCACTGCATATCTCTGCATGCCATGTAAACTACCCCCCAAAATATCTGCTAAGAAAACAAAGTGCCCACGTCCTCACCTTTTAACAGCTCACACCAGCAAAAACAAGAGAGGCACTGCTTCCACTTTAAGAGGACAGGAATAAAGCAAGAAGCATGGCTATGCCATCTGTACAACAATCACTCCTGTTGCTGAAATGCTTATCTCACTAATAAAGGCAGGTTAGATGTGCTTATTAGTTTATCTCAGAAAGATGAAGTAAAAGAGATGGCCTGAAACAAAACTGATCTTGCTTCACAGTCACTTTATTTCTAAAAATACTTGCTTTAATATAGGTTGGAAAGCAAGCTAAGAAAGATCTGATGTACTGAATGGTGGTCTGTTCTTTTTCCAGACTACAAATTAGTCTAATAAAAGATCTCAACTCTCCAACAACCCCTGCTTAGCAAACAGAATAATAGCTTATTCCTGGATATAAAATCAGAGTATATATCATACTGCTTTGAAATATGAAAGGGTATCCTTTGATAAACCAAAAGAAAGTATAATGAAAAAATCTTATTTTTTTTTAGAAAAATCCATTTCCAATACTTTAAACATTTTTCTAGAGTTTTTGCTGGATCACAGAATCACAAAATAGTATGAGTTGGAAGGTACACAGAAGGATAATTGACTCCAACTCTTAAGTTAATGGCCCATACAAGGATCGAACTCACTAGCTTGGCATTATTAGTTCCATGCTCTGAGCATCAACAGAGCTAATGCCATGGCATGTTGGAAAGGTCCTGCAACAAAAATACATACTTTGCGTAAAATAGGGATTTATATGGCCACAGATAATCACAGAATTTCTCCGCAAACTGCGAGTAAGAAGGAGAGATAAATATGAAAAGAGGGGATGCAGAAGTAAAATTAATGACAGCATGGTCCTCAGTATTACTGCGACCCAAGCACAAAGCCATGTCCTTCTTCCTCTGGCAGGATATAGTCAAACTTTATCAGAAAAACTGTGTAACATGTTCTCTTCCTATGCTTCCAGTACAGTTCCTGGCCTACTTTCATTTTGTAACTTAATGACTCCTAGGCAATTTGGATTTCATAATCCTGCATTTTCTTGTAACCCTCGGCACTGAACATCCCAAGTTTTAATATATGACATTTGCCTGAGCCAGGTGTGGAGGCTCAGCAGCTATGGCATGGCAGAGCCATGGTTGTGGACATCATGGAAGCACCAGGCTGAAAATTATAAGGCCTGAGCAAGGCCTGAAGTTTTTCTTTATCTCATGCTGGAGAGAAATCTTTCCCAGGCTTGAGACAGTTTCTCTGCTCCTGCCTAAGCCTCCCCAAGATGATAAACCTCGGGAAGAACAGAAAGGAGTCCACAACAAGATTAGCACCTGGTGTTTTCTGGAAGACAAGGAAAAACAGTTCTCATGGTCTGTGAGAATGTTCTATTTTCTTCTGTTGTCCAATGGACGGCTGTTCCTTTTGCAGTCTGCGATCCACACTATAAAAGTGGCTTGCTGTCACAATAAAATCGCTTCTCTTTGCTCTCAAGCTTGAGGAGTCTTTGTCATTATTTTGCGTGACCATAGCGCGCGTTTAGCGACACATGGCCACCTGGCCCCAAGATGGGCCTGCCACTGGCCAAGGCCAAGCCTATTATGGGGCTGCCTCTGAAATAATGTATTCCAGAAGGAGGAATAAATTGCAATAGCAACTGCAGCCATGGAGAAGAATGAGAATCTGAGAATGAAAAAACACCTCTGCAGAAACCAAGGTCAGTAAAGGAGAAGTAAGAGGAGGTGCTCCCGACACTAGTGCAGAGATTTCCCTCTATCCTGTGAGGAAGAACATGGTGTGGCCCCACAGCCATGAGGGTACACAGCAGAGCAAGGGGCTTACCAAAGGAGACTGTGACCCTGTGGGAAACCTGCCCTGGAGCAGGCTCCTGGCAGGACCAGTGGCTCTGGGGAGAAAGGAGCCGATGCTGCAGCAGGTTTTGCTGCTGCTGGCAGGACTGATGACCCCTACTTGTGACTCCTTGCACTGGAGCAGCCTGTTCCTGAAGCATTGACCCAGTGGAAAGGACCCACACTGGAGCAGTTCACAAAGAACTTTAGCTCATGAGAAGGACTTACATTGGAATTTATGGAGGATTATCTCCCGTGAGAAAGACCCTTCCACTGAAAGGGACAGTGTTAGGAGTCCTCACTCTGAGGAAGAGGGAGCAGCAGAGATGTTTCCTCAAGTGTGATCCTCTTTGTCCTTATGTTCACATGTGAGCCTTTTGTCATATTTTGTCCCCCCTGTCCAACTGAGGAGTGATAGAGTGTCTTTGGTGGGCATCTGCTACCTGCCCAGGGTCAACCCTGCTGAATACTGAATGGCTTTGAAGACTGGCTTAGGCACACTCAGCTTAATCATAGCGCCAGCCCTTCTGGCATGAGATGAAGGAGTTGGCATGAGCCTACAGATGAAATAGCTGCAAGACAAGAAGGAGGGAAAGCCTTAAGAGAAGCAGGGAGTAACAACAGGGACAGCCAAACCCAGTGCAGATCATGGCCACATACCTTCTGAACTGTTTTTACCTCTGCTCCTTGTTTGACTGTCCATCATCATCTCTGGAGCACATGCTTAGATATTACCAATTGCAACTGTAAACTTGTCCTTTGGTCATGTTGTCCAGGAGAGATTGCTTCAAGCATGTGTTTAACTGTTTTCTCAGTCAAACAGCACTAGCAGTTATTTTTCAAACCAAACATCCAGTTTAACATGATTAATAGTCATGTGGCATTCTGATTTTAATAGTAAATACCTCACAGAACTCAGTCTAAAACTAGAACTCATTCTGAAATATTTTAAAGTAAAAAAACCCCAAAAAACCCAAAAAAACCCAAAAAAAACCCCACAAAAACAAAAAACTACTAAACATTTAAAATAAAAAGTTTCAGTTTTGAGACTGAGTACTTTCTTTACAGTATGCATCTTCTGTAATACTTTCTTTACAGTATGCATCTTCTGTAAACAGAATCATCCAAAATACAGGACATTCTTTCTCAATAATAAATGCTATGATTCAAGCAAGGATGCAGACAATACCAGAAAAAGGTGCTCCCAAATCCTGGATCTTTCAAATTCAGGAACTAGTTTCACAAACTCCAAGTTTCTTTCCATCACTGATGATTTCTCCATTATAAAATCAAGCCCAAAGGAAACCTGCTTAGCAAAATTTTCTCTTCTGTCTACAGCTCTGACTGCTGAACAGCTGTTCCAGTGGAGATAGTACCAAAAGAAAGGTCTATAGACATCCTTCTGAATCCAGGAGCTTTGGAAACAGTTCCTCAGCACACAGATCCACGGTATCACAGAACAACATTTTCATCTCACCACTCTACATTTTAATCTAAAAATATTTCACAAATGTAGCCTCACAAAAGGTATGATGAGGGGAAATTTTCTCTTATTTTTATGAATGAATTTGGGATCAGACATAACAAGGATGAATAGAAATGAGTCAGTTAGAACATTTCACATTTTCCATTCATTCACTGCAAAAAAATGCAGAAACCACTGGAGCATGTGTTTACTTTTCAGGATTCTCCCTTTGATAAGGGCACATTAACCTCCAGGAAACACACAGCTTCTGCTCTGACACTCTCTCTCTCTGACTGTACAAGGAAGCAGCATCACAGGGAGGGCAAATGCTGTCTCCACATTAAACCAGGCCTAGTCTCAAACCAGGATGGTCTGTAAAAAGATGGGATCAAAGTCTGGATCTTCCTACTAACATTAGTTTATTAATGAGTCAGGAGAACATTGGAAGCTCTTCTGGCTTTGATTATAGAAAAAGTAATAACTGTTGTCAAGATCATTGTACATCACACCCACCCTTGCAGATTTATCAAGTGGACAGTGAGAAGACTGATTAGTTACTAAGATGTTAAATGGACCTAACCTCTGAATTTTGAATGGTCTTCAGCATGAATGTACCATTAGGTCAATGGATGTTAACAAGGTTCTAGGCATATACAAAGGTACAACACTAGGTGCACAACAAACTTCAAAAAAATTTTCTTATTTAAAAGAAGAAAAAAAAGAATAAATAATTGTAAAAGTTCTAAGAGGAAGGAAAAAAAAAAAAAAAAGACAGGAAAGACAAACAAGGGAGAGCTTGCCAGTTTCAAGAAAGGGTTTGTAAAGCAAGGTATCATCTTTATGCCTTTATGGAGGCTGGAATATTGCCATCTTCCTTGGAGCTACTGACTTCAATAACATACAGCATCATCTTCATGGGTTTTGCCAGTTAAAAAAAAAAAAAGAAAAATAAAGCAATTTGGATTAATAAATTGATAAATAAATAATATTTTTAAAACTTTATGTGGATTTTTATGTGGACTGCATCATGCATAAGGCCTATAAAAGGTTAGTGATAAAAGGCTCCTGATACTTTGTGTACAAAATTGCCACTGCCTAATTACTGATAAAAGCTGGTAAGACCTGATGATCTTTGCATCCAATTTTTAAAATCCTGTATCAGGATCTATAAAATTTTTAATATTTAAATAGAAGATAGTTCATTTGACAAATGCAAAAACTCAACTCCTAAAAATAATTCATATTTGATTAACTAAACATTTGAAAATAACAGCTAACTACTTTTAGGTAAACCTCATAGTATGTTTTCTCCATTTAAATAAAAGCAAAATTAAGTTTTTAAAAATTTGTTTTTTTGGTTTTTTTTTTATTCTGACAAAAGGGCTTCACAGAAAAAATGCCTGTTTTGCAGAAATTCGGAGGCCAGAGATTGGTGAAAGGCAGGGTTGGCACTTCACCACGTTTGCCACAAGGTGGCATGAAGCGTATACTTTAGGAAGACAAAAGTAAAATGAATCCACTATGAGAAGTCTTACAAAGAGCAGCAGAGGCTGAACGTGTATGTGTGCCTTTTGGCAGGATGTGGGAAATGCATACATACATTCTTCTGCAGAGCTGCCAATCTGAAGACTATTACATAACACAGGCTTTACTAAACCATGTCAGCCTGTTCAGACTGAAATCACATACAGCCATACGCAAAGTGTGGTGATCCAGGAGATGGCTGGTGTCTCATGAGAGGGAAGGTAAGACAGGACTATGAGGCCTGCAGGATATATACAGGGTTTGCAGCAGCTTAGCAAAGTTTTTTAATCTTCTTCATCAAGTCTGGAATGCGCAAATGTAAGCAGTATACAAAGCATATTGCATATATCCCAACTATCTTTATCTATCTAGATTTTAAAAAAAATTAAAAAAATAAAAAAGTATTAAAAATCCAGCTGAATATCCACTGGAATAACACATTTGGATCTTCAGCTTCCTGGAAAATGCAATTGCTCTCCATCATGTCTGCAGATTTGTCCTTGGGCAGGTGGGCATTAAGAACCAGCCCAGAAGTGGCAGGACAGGAGATGTATCCCAGGCTCTGGGAATGAAAGCTGCAATTCCACCTGGCTGCCAGCTTTCACAAGTCCTATAGCAACTGGAGACCACGAAACTGTGGCTTCTATGACTCATGGAGGGCATAATTATCTGTGAAATTATACAACAGATGAAAAATGTGCAAATAAACACATGCAAGAGACCAGCTGAGTCTGAAGGCATAAGAAGAGGAAAAGCACTGTCAGGAGAGGAATTAAACCACCTCTGCTTCTCTTGCAAGTATTCTTTTTATGGCTGGACTTCAGGATTTTGAAGGTTTTTTCCAGCCTCAAAGATTCTATGATTGTGTGAGCTAAGGAAGTATGAATGCTTACCATGAGATGGTGCAAAAGCATAGAAAGCCCAAATTTACCCACAAGAGATTTCAGCACGTTTGGCCACCAAAAAAAACCACGTGAGAATATCCACCAGGTGTCAGACCAAGGAAAATGTGATTTTTTTTACTTATGAAAAAACAGCAAGAACAGGCAAACACTTTCAAAACGTAACTGTTGGCATGAAATGTTAGTGGTGCATCTCAGTTTAGTCCCCCCAAATCATGGTGTCTTAGGGGATGTCATCCACCACCATCATACTTCTCACTGAAAACTTTGTGTCAGCAGGGAAGAGCACAAGAATTAGCTAATGTAGTATTAAACAACCAAGCCCAGAGCATTTACTAGAGAAACAGCACTAGCAAAGTAATAATAATGAAAAAATAAATTAAAAAATCAACAGTTGGAAAGGTTTCCAGTGAGGATTTGCAGCAATGTAATTTGTATTACTGGGCCAGTCATTGATACTGGATTAGTTAAATTCAGATGAATCAGTACTAATTTTCACCAGTTTCCAGAGAGGATTCCCAGGTAGTGCAATATGCACTATCCTGAAAGCCAAGAGTGCTTTTTATTCCTTGCCACACTTTTCTATCAAGTTTTCTCACTTTTTCCCATCTTTAGACACAGAGACACACAGAAAAAAACCCAAAAAACCAAAACAAAACCAAACAAATGCCAGTCAGAGCAAGGAGCGGAACTCAGCCCCGCGGCCGGACACGTCATGCCTGAGCCCGGCGGGCGAGCCCCCCCGGCCAGCGCCCAACCGCCAGGACGCCCCGCCCCCAGGCGGCCCGGCGGGGCCCCGCGCGCGGGACGGCCAGCCCCCGCCTGTGCGACAGCGTCAAGCGCACGCCCGGCCGGAGGACACGCGAGCCCCCGCCCGGCGAAGCCGTCGGCAGCACGCGCCGCCCGGGCCGGGGCTCCCGCCGCCCCATGAGCCGCCTGTAGGGTCCGCGCCGCCGCACCCCTGCGCCCCAGGGCTCGGGGTTAGTTGGTTTGGGTTCCCTTCCTTTTTTCTTTGTTTTTCTTTTTTTTTTTTTCTTACAGTATATTTTTGTACGCTTTGCTATAAAACCATGGTGCTGGGGAAGGTGAAGAGTCTGACGATAAGCTTTGACTGTCTGAATGACAGCAATGTCCCCGTGTACTCTAGCGGGGATACGGTCTCAGGAAGGGTCAGTCTAGAAGTAACTGGGGAAATTAGAGTGAAATCCCTTAAAATCCATGCGAGGGGGACGCTAAAGTGCGTTGGACTGAATCGAGGAATGCTGGATCCAACACTGCCTATAACAGAACTACAAACGAAGAAGTGAATATTTCAACCATAAAGACATTCTGATCGGCCAAGAAAGAGGTAAGGGCTTAACACTGCTGCTTTATTCTTATATGGGGAAAAAAAAGCATGCATCTTTGCATCACCGTGGCTTTTCTTTTTTAATGGGTGCATTGGAGAGCAGGACATGCCCGGCGTCGTATCTCAGCGATGGAGTTACAGGAGATGCATTTGCAAAGTACCTGCAAGCAGGAGGACTCCCTTGAACTACTTGCCTTCCCGCACGGCCATTTATTAAGAAGTTTTTTTTCCTAATGTTTTACCGTATTTTTTTCCTCCTTCCTGGTTATACTTAGTAGAATTTCCCGTTCTGTGGTGAAATATAGCTGAAAAATCACAGCCAGATGGGCAGTGGACTTCATTGGCAGAATCCTTATTAAAAAATAGTGAAACACAGTGAAAGCATAGAAACCATACTTTCTGACACGTGCGGGGTTCTGCTGGTGCTGTTGGAGTGATAATACAATGAATTTTTCAGAATGGCTGATTATTGGCAGATAAAACAGTCTTCCTGGCTTGTTTTGACATATCACCACCCCACGTCATTTTTTTCTTCTTTTCGGTATTACTCTCGTCCTGGTAAAAAGCTTTAATTTTCGTGGGCCGCTCGGCAGTGGGGGTCACCCCGATGTAAGGATGTGTCCGAAAAGCCCTTGATGGGGAGCAAAAGGAGGGGGAGGAGAGAGAGGGGGGAAGCGGTGTTGCGTAATGGGAGCATCTCTCCCAAAACTGGGGGATGAG